>JABFPB010003598.1:0-16706 GCA_022817645.1 Ceratoteleas bidentatus
CACAACAATTTTAGGATGAATTTTGAATCGATAAGGATACTCGATGCGACATTTTAAATTTGTCATTTTTGCAAATTTCTGAGCATTTTAAAATTATTTACATTTATGACGTAGGGAAAAGAGAAAAAGTTTTGTTTGGAAAGTTCGAGTAAACTGGATCGCAAGAACAATCGTTGAATTTAAAAAAAGACAATTCGACAAAATTTGAAAACACATAGTACAAGAATGGAAACAATTATTCCCATTAGATCGGTGAAATGAAAGGTTTTTTTGTGTCACTAAACATGACAGGTGGTTGAAAAAATGACAACGCGAGAGTTACAAATGTCATTTCCAAGATCGTCACATATTTATGATGTGAATTCTCGACTTAACGAGAATGCAACGCTTTTATAGGATTTTCCATTTCAATTAATATGTTGCAATTGATCGCTTAATCATTTCTAAAGTGAACATAAATTTTGCGCGCGGTAAATGTTCAGGATTTTTCAAGATAATAAATAATCAATTCGCCAATAAAACACAAGAGTGTTTTGATTGAAAACTATTCGCAAACAGAAAAATCGACTTTTGTAACCCGTTTTTCTCCTTTTCCTTCGGTTTAACGCACGCTTTGCATGTAAAGCGCGACGCTCATTTTCGAAATAATTAATGCCGCGGCGAAGAATGAAAAAAAATTTGCATAAAAAATATTTATGGTTTCATAAATTGTTGCTATTAAGAAAAGCCTTCGGTTTCTTGGGCAAACGACGCTGATTTACGCAAAAAGCATTGCCAACAATGGCAGTAATTAAAATCGAATTCCTCACCTCTTTCGTCATCGACGCGCGAAAATCCCAAGTTGAACTTTTTTCGAACCCTAAACATTCCACGACAGTGAATTAGTTGCAAACTATTATTACCCGCAGTTTACATCGTCCGCTTTCGAACATTTCGCATGTGCATAAACCCGATCAAACGACGTCAGCCGTCTATTTTTGCGAAACAACAACGTCTCGAAGACGAAATTACATTATTTCGCGATTTGACTCATCACCCTGAGATGTAAATTTCCTACGCCATATTATGTTTAATACCCATAAAAAACTATTACAATTTCAAGGAATTTTGCCCATTGGGTGTGATACATTTTGTAAATATGATTCCACAATGAAAAAATTGTATCGTTGGCACAAGATACCGACTTTTCCAAGGATTCAAAAAACTACAAATATGTTCATAATTATAATTTGATTCCAATTTGTGTAGCATTTTACAATTTTATGATGCATGCGACATCGCGCAAATGGGCCAAAACACTGTCTTTGCTTTTAAAATACAGCCATTCTACTCATTCAAACATACTGAACGTTTAAGTCAAAAATAATTTATGTCTTCATGAAACATAACGTGTATATTTGCAAATAAGCACATAAGATTGTTTGGTCTGAATAGAAAAGTATTTTCAAATTCCAACGTCTTTTAAGCTCCAGTTCAAAACTCATAATTATCTTAAATAATCTTAGCTATTTATCTTATCTTAGCTACTCTTTTATAAATCTGCAAATTGTTTAATTTTATAAATAATTCAACTATAAATAAGAAATTAAAACACGAATAAATCAGTCTATTGAAAACTGGAATGAGTCTTTCCATCTTTCAAATTGGAGGTTAAAATATTCTGTAAAAAATTATACGATAATACCATGTTGTTGAATAAATGTAGAAATCATACAAAAAGTCTATAAAACAAAAAACGAAAAATGGTATTCTAATTAATGTTTCAGTACATACTATATTTTATACTCCTGTAAAAAGCACATTTCACTTTCAAAAGAAACATTTCAATATTGATGATTGAGTTAAATAACTTGTTAAGTGCATTAAAACATCACATCTAATAATTATAAACTATATAGCAAATTGGAAATTAAATTTAACTTTATCATCGATTCAATTACAAGTTCGATAATTGGATCCAACGATGAAATGCAATAGAGATTAATTCGTCAGCGTTGGAATTGAAATAAACTTGGCGTGATCGCTGAAATGTGCGATGATTGACACGCATGACAGGGATACATGAAAATATCGACTTCGCGTAATCTCGAGCCGTAACGAACGGCAGATATCGGAGGCGCGGCTGGAACTTATTTGTTTGCGTTAATTTCTTGGACGCGTTTCAGCGAGGCAAACACGCGGCTTGCCAAATGCCCGCGCGATTTCGTTCCAAATTCCTGTAATAGCTTATGAGAGAATCGCTGGGATGTGGGCTTAGGACACGTGGAACGACAATGGGACTAATTGGTTCAAATGGAATTTTTGCCGGGTTCCCTCCAAAACGTATGCTTTTACTTAAATTATGCTTTACGAAATCACAGTGCGATTTTTCAAATTTCAAAGCGAATTTCGTTGGCGAAGAGAGAATTTTCTCTTTGCAATAGCGGGGGTGAAAGTAGAGAAAAAATTTAATTTTGATGAAACGAAAAGAATGTTCTGTTAATTTTTTAGGTTTAGAGTTAATTTTTTATAGCGTAAATAAATGTACTCGCCTTTGGACAAATTATTATTGTAACTTTAAAGAACTTGACTTAGATATATTAATTTGAATTTTCCTGCCTTAAAATTCCAAATGCGATATTAATTCGTTTCATTATTCATACGAGTTACATCGTGAACATGGCTACATTGTTTATATTTGATTTTTTTCCAAATGAAGACAGCAAATATGCAGATGTAACCGGATAAAATTTAATATAAATGGATAAAACTTGTACCATAATTTGATCATACGTACAATGATATCTTGATTTTAATATTCATTAATTTTTTTTATTCCACGCAAGTCTGGAAGCAGTTCGATGATTTATTACTTATTGAACCCACAAATTATAATTAGTACCACAAATTTAAAAAAATGTTAACAACTCCATTGTTTTCCATGTATATAATTATAACAGAAATCTTCCAGCAGAATCTACACATTTACTAAATACCGCAAATTCCATTAAAATCAAGAAGAATCGCTTTACAATTGTAAAACGAAACATTTCTCCCTAATAAAACTCCTCGCAAAACCTCGTCGAAAATAAACCACAGTTTTTGGCTTCTCATATCTCTTAACCCTACACTCAGAAAAATATCCTTTTTCATGAAAAGGATTCGTGCCCAAAAAGAATATCCTTTTGTCCTGAAACGAGTTCATTTTCTATCAAAAGGGGATTCCTTTTCTGACAACAGGAACACTTTTAGATGGAAACGATTTTTCTTTTTGGGTGCGAATCCTTTAAATTTTTTTAATAATATAATTTTAAAATTTTAATTTAAAAGGACATTTTTCTGAGTGTATTTCACGATCTCACATCTCTTCGGAATCACATCCAAGTGTGATATTCGGGTGCAAACTTCAGGCCCAAAGCTCCGGCGCGACGTTCGCTTCGGGACGGTGTTTTAGCGCCAAACGGTGCGCGACTTTCTCCGCCCGCGTCCATCCCGGCGCGACTTCGCTCACTCCAAATCTGTTTCGCCCAGACCCTTATCGCGCCGATTTTCTAATTCACACACAGGTACCTGCCGAGCAAAAGGCGTTAGCCGATCATTGAAACGTACACTTTGGTAGGAGGTGCTGTCCCACCAGGCCTTAAAACCAAGTGCACAACGCCGACTCACCTGGAACGTTCAGTTACCTTTCTGTTCCACAAGTGTAAGCATCTCTCCGCACATCTCGCCCCATATATTTTCTCTGCTATTTTTTCTCTTTTTCGGAACCCCGTCTTTCTCCTCACTTTCACTGTCTAGTTTGTACATTCGGCTTTGCTGCGATACTATTTCTGTGATGGATTATTTTTTGGATAATTTAAATTTGGGCAATTTTGAGTTTTAGTTGTATTTTTATTTTTGGTGATGAATATGTTTTTTGTTGGTTTTTTGGGTTGAGGAAATGGGGAAAGGGCAAATAGTGTGCGAAAAAAGTGCAAAAAAGTGTCAGCGGGTCAGTGCGTGCGATGACTGGTCGCGGAATTAAAGATCGGTATCGTGACGCTTTCCTTGACGAGATTGGACCGGATTGGTAGGATTTTCGATCACGGTTTGTATGAAAAGGAAGGTGTTGATTTGGGATGGAAGATGGGGTTTTGGGTGGAATTAGTTCTTGGGACATTTGGGAGATTGGGACACAATTTTCTAGCAATTTTTAAACTGCGATTCTGGCGAAAATATTGGAAGCTTTTTTTAATTAAAGAATGTATTATAAAGATATTTAAATAAACAAATGATATAAATTAAAATTAAATAACTGCAGAAGCTTTTAGCAAATATTAATGTTTAAACAAATTAATTCATTTTCATTAGTCAGACAGAATAATTTATTATTCTGTTTGGAACTCTAAATTTAAAGCACAAATATTCAAAACTTTTACTACATTTTAATTTTCTAACATTTTAATAACTTTTATTTGTTTTGTGAGTTTATTTATCATTTTTAAGGAATTCAGTGTTCAAGCAAATATTTCTCATGTTTAGAAATGAATTTTATTAACTTTCTAGAGGAATTGTGTAGAATTTTGTGGAAGAATTTCTGAAAGTTTTTTTTCACGTTTCGTAACGTAATTGAACATATATGGTGTAATTGGGTTTAGTGCAAAAAGGATGAAATACATTTCAGTCGAAGTCGAGAATAGAGATTTCAATGTTGCAGCCTCGCTGTTGATTTGCTGAATTAAATGTCTGTGTTTTTGTGAGTAATTCGATTGATTACGATTACTCCGATTTGGTCTTTTCCTCCGACAACATTGTTGCAAAGATATATGTGGATATCTACGTTATTAAAAATAATTACTGGTTAGGTTACTCGGAAGAAATATGTTGAATGAAAAGCTAGGTGGAATTTCATATTTTCGTTTTGCGCAATTAAACGATGAAATGTGCCAAATTGATTGGATTTGGTTGAGCAATATTTCTTTTTCATTGTAATGTAACTGGTAATATTCAGACTTGACAAAAGTCCAAAGAAAGGATCAATTAAAGTAATTATAATGCTTTTTTCGGTTTTTATTTAGGTTTACAACAAAAGTCATGAAATAAAGTAGATTTAACATTAAAAATCAAATGTAAGCTTAATATCACAATTATTCTGAAAATGATTCCCTCTAAAACATCGTACTTTTTTACTGCAAGTTACCCATTGATAAAAGCAAATTTTAATCATCCACGTCACAACAGACATCTCAAACTATCGATTTCCATTTAATTTCAAACTAACATTTCCAACTTTAAATAACTTAACTAACTTTTTAAACAACTTTCACTTTCCATGTCCTCTTTATCAATCCAATAATCAAAATGCAAATAACAAAACTCAATTCCGTTCACCCCATTGCTTCTCTAAACCTGTAAATTCTTTCCTGAAATACCACGAAAGCATTTCCCTCAGAAACACAATTCCGAAAACCATTCCACCCGTCCATTTACACCGCCTCGGATTTTGCTCATTCCGTCTGCGACTCTGCATATTGTCCTAACCGTCATAAATACTTTCCCTAATTGTCGCTCACACTTTCTTCTCGCGAATGCCGCTCGGCATTCCCCACTTTTTGTCCGCCTGCGACTCATTATCTTAAATAATCGCTCAATCGCGATTTCGCCCCTTTCGGCATTTCCCGGCCGGAAAAAGCCGGAAGCCGATCGAACGAAAAATCCGCGGCGCGCGTTTAACGATTAAATCGCCTCAGTTTTCATTGCGCGAGACACCCGACAAAAACGGATCGCGTTTCGCGGACTAATTGCGACGAGACCGCAAAAGGCGGCCGACGACTTGAAGCGCGCGTTGACGCAAGCGGCGTAACATGTCGCGTAATTGAGCGACCGGTCCTCGCGCAATTCGCGACGACAAAAAGCGCGTCGCGAAACCGGCATTTGCATCGGTGATTTGCGAGGGATTGGGTGTTGATTGGAAACGGGAGGTTGGATTTGGAAATGATGAGGAAAGAGTTTGGAATGATTGTTTCTTTAATTGGGCTAAGTTACGTGGAGTTTGCGATATTGGAAATCGAGGTATTCAGTTTTGGAAATTGCTAGGTTGCAGCAACCGTGCACCTTTTCATCATCAGAGATACACGGTTTTGAAATTTGATACATTTTATGGTGGCTTCTGATTTGAAATTTTAGAACGGTCAACTATACAAGATTTCATGAAGTTTGGGTTTTTGGAAGTCGAGATATTCAAGTTTGAAAATTGCTAGATTTCTTCATTTGTGCAAAATTTCATCACGTTGAGTGTTGAACTGGAAGTTTAGTTTGAAATTAAAAATTATGTGGAAGGTTATAAAATGGTTGTTGAACTCGTGCAAAGTTTCATGAAGTTTGGGTTCTTGGAAGTCGAGATATTCAGTTTTGAAATTTGCTAGATTTTATGGTGGCTTCTGATTTGAAATTTTAGAACGGTAGACTGTACAAAATTTCACGAAGTTCGGGTTATTGGAAGTCGAGATATTCAGTTTTGAAAATTGCTATATTCCTTCAGTTGTGCAAATTTTTATCATCAGAGGTTGAAGTGGAAGTGAAGTTTGACATTATGTGGAAAGTATTTAAAATATTGGATGTTGATATTGTGCAACATTTCATGAAGTTTGGGTTTTTGAAAGTCGAGATATTCGAATTTGAAATTTGCTAGATTATACAAAGTTTTATAACATCCGGGTTATTGGATATCGAGATATTCGGTTTTGAAATTTACTACATTTAAAACCAATTTGTAGTATTATACAAATTATCAAACTTAGACATTTGCTAATTTCTTTATTTTTTGGTTTTTATTTTGTTGTTGTATTTTGATTTCCCTTACTAGCACAACTCACAATGATATTGAAATTCAACAAAATACACAAGACATTTATGAGATTGATAATTTACACAATCTTGAAATTGTGTTAATTATCTGATTTTTGTAAATCAACATATTTGTTTAAAATTATTTATCTCAAAATTTTGCTGGGACCTTTAGTCGATTTATTCGATTTAGTAACTTCTTAGAAGAATTTGTAAGAAATCCATTTCCTTACTGATCAAGTTATCGGATATTTTACTATTTTAAGAGCGACATTATTTATATATAATTAAAATGTATACATAAAACAAATTAACAATAAATAAACCTTATTATGGCTTGATATCAAAAGAACCAATTCTTTTTCTCAATAATCACATTATCATTAAGTCGTACCACAACTTTCGTTCCAAGAGAATAATTTATATAATTAAATCCTGATCATATGAATTACTATTAAAGCCATCATTATGTCTGCAAAATTATACGTTATGCACAATTTTACATATTTCATATAACTAAACCAACAAGTTCAATCAATAATTAAACTTCAGCATCCAGCCACCATCCATTTGCCGCTTGCTCATTTTGTGTAAGACGCAACTAGTTACAACTAATTACCCTACATAAACAAAAAATGGCGCTTCTTCTTGAAACAACGTTTTTCATAACCTCAAACCTTACAAAATTCGCATACATAATAAACACCTCAAACATAAACATTATTCAAATCGAACCAATTTGTGCTATCTTTTGTAACTAGTTCAAACTAGTTACAAAAGATGGCGCAAACTCTAACCTTCAAATTCTTGTTGCCACAGACTATCCAATTAACATCGAAAATATCACGACACGTCATCCAAATAACTAACGGTTTTCCCAACCGGTATTTCAAAATTCAAATTTTCCCGCCATTCATCGTCCACATTTTTCTAACTGTCATCCCCGTTTCTTGGCAATTTACAAATTTTGTAACGCCACAATTACACGCCGCATCAAATAAATATCAATTATCGCGACATCTCAGTTCGCCGTGACGTATCGGGGGCGCTGCAGTCGCGACCGGTTATCTTCCCTCTTCGCCGCTAACCAGGGCAAAAGATCCGATTCAAGCGTACATTTTTTCTCTCCGCATTCACAACTCCAGCGTTTCCGGAAATCGTTAACTTAATTGAAACGCGCCCCCCTCACCCTTCGGTTTTTTGCGTGCGCGCGCATATCTTGTCAACCGACGTTTATTACGCATTTTTCTCGCTTTCATACATTTATTCATGACAGTTATGCCGCGCGCAATTTATTAGCGCGAGTTTCCTTTCCTGGAAGCAAAATTTTAGGTTATGTCCGCGGAAACGAGGGAACGACGCGGGAAAAAAGCCGCGCGTGTTTAGAGAGTTTTCGAGGAAGTGGTAGTTTCGCGCGCGCTAAGTGTAAAACACTTTGCAACTCACTATAGGTTATGTTCGACTTTTTTGTTTCGCGTGATTGTCACATCTTCGCGCGTCTCGTAAAATCGTAATGGTCGGGCCGAGAGATTTCGATGCTTACGCAACGCGCGTTTCACGTGTGGATCATCGTTGATTCCCGCTTGTTTGCGACGACCATTTAAGTGGCGCTAAAATTCAGGGGCGAGTGTTATGGCACGATTAACGGTCGACTGGAATTTCCCGTCGTTTTTGTGGACAAAAACTTCTATTTAATGATTGAATTTCAAGATTTAACGAGTTTTCCCGTCAAATGTGAAAAACACGAGGAAAACTTTGAAAAAGGCGGGAAACTTAAGAAAAAGGCGGGAGATATTAAAAAGGGCGGGAAACTTTACAAAAATACTGGAAACGTGGAAACATGTTGAGAAACATGTAAAAAAGGCGGGAAACTTAAGAAAAAGGCGGGAGATATTAAAAAAGGGCGGGAAACTTTACAAAAATACTGGAAACGTGGAAACATGATGAGAAATATATAAAAAAAGGCGGGAAACTATAAATAATGGCAAGGCCTTTCTAAAAAAAAGCAGGAAATCGGTTTGCAAGTTGCGTGGGTGACAAAATAATCGGCCTATCCTGGCACAGGCGTTTATGTCACACTGCAAATTGAATTTGCCGCCATTTTTAAATGGCGTTCAATCATCATTAATGGCCGACACAAATGCGCGCGCATTTGTCATTCCGTAGCTCGTTAACTGCAATGATCCCACGTCAATCATAGTTATCGGCGACGGTTGCGATCGGCAAACGTTCCCATAGGCGGCAATCATGAAAACGCCCTGGGACCGTTCAGCGCAACAACATGGCGACATTGTTCAAATGCGCACTTAAGGGAAATCAATTTGAGGAACGTCGCCCTGACGATGGAAACTTCATGTCAAATTAGTTATCCTTGCACATCTGTTTCAAAACAGATGTGTAAGTATTTATTTAAATTTATTTAAATTGGATTGCGCCTCGGTCTGAAACCGTATGGCTGATAAGTATAATATATAGTATACATATAAACAGGATAAACATAAATATGAACATAATCGTAAAAACGTAAAACGGACAATTAAAATTTCGGGACTAGAAAGTGACTAATAACTTTCTAATAAGTATAACAAATGGTTCAATACAATTTCTTAATTGTTTTTAGGATTCAAATTTGCAGGACTTCTTTTTTTTAATTTCATGCCTAAATTGGTCAATAAGATGGTCGATAAGGATCTTTTCGCACATGATATAAAAATATTTTTTTTTAATTATTTCTTTTTGAAAGACAAACTAGACAAAGAAAGTGAAGGAAACAAAGAAGTAATTGTGAAAAGTGAGGTTATGTCCAAAACTAATCATTCTTCGCGCCCAAATTAAATTGCAGGTTAAAATTTGAAAAAATGCGGGAAAAAGTAACATTCGCGTGTTTTTGCGTGTTCATTTCGAGCTGCGTCGCGATACACCAACCATGGCGGCCAATTGTGCCAGTGCATATAAGTTCCAGCGTCTTGCACCACGACTCTGGGTCATACGACGACATCGGCGCCAGCGAGGACGAAGAAACCAGCTTTTCACAGTCACATCTTTTCGGGCCAGAAGACCGTGACCAGTGCAGTCTCTATAAAATTGGAATGTCGCAGCAGCTCTATTTCGAGGTAAATATAAGCCCATTTTCAACGTTCCCGCCAATTTCATCAGAATGTACGGGAAGCTACTTTTCTAGAAAATAAGACTTCTGCAAACTACGCGCAAAAATACTCGAGTTCTTTTCCTTATAATTTTAATATTTCAAAGCAATTGCACGGTTTGTTTGTAATTTTTAAAAATTGATATTTTCCTTCAGTTTTGAAAAAAATTACTCAGAAGTACTTTTTATTGAAATACATGTGTTATGCAGTTCCGAATATCGATTTTGACGAACTGACGAGGGGAAATCTACATGTTTATGTTTTGGCGGGAAACTGAAGTTTTGGCGGGAAAACTGTATATCAACGCTAACCTCCTTTCTCTATCGATAAATATCGTTGAATTGTTGATAAGAGATTATTTTTCTGAGATTTTCTGTCAAGTTGGAGATATTTCCATTTTGGCGGGAACTCTTGGAATCGGCGCCATTTCTTCGACTCATGTAAACAAAATAACAACAAATTCCGATTCTGGGTCGAGTCTATATTTAACATGTTCGCGCGCACGTTTATCTGTCGCAAAACAGGATTATATTACATCAGAATGTAGCATTTGTAATAACCAGTTCCAATTGTACCGTAAACACCGTAGCGTAACAGTGATAGCATTGTGAATTATTCATATCGGTCCGGATAATTAACCGGCGGCGTAACGCTTTCGCGTGTGACGCGGGTACACTTTTTGTCGCGGCTTTTCGTTTTCATTCCGATACCTTTTATCACGCGGCCGACCGGTTTTTCTTCCCGGCGCTCGGATGCCGCTCAAAAGTGCCGCCATTGGTAACATTGCACTTCAACCATGACATTTCTCGGGCCGACAAATACTCGCGTGCTTTGACTTTTCTATTACCCACGTATTTTTGCGATCAATCAGTCTATGCAAATCCGCGGGAAATTTGAAAAAAGGAAAGCAAACTGAACGTTTTCGCACGAGATTTATGGTGTTTTCAACCGTTTATGGGGATTTTCAATTTTTTGTATTTTAACACTTCAATTTAAAATTTTTTAATATAAAGATGAGGGTCCAGGGTTTGTGTCCCTGTTCGGGCGCCAATAGTACAAAAGATCTAAAGGTCGAAGTGCCCTCACAAACCCCTCCCAAAAATATAAAAATAGGCTGTAAAAAAGTTATAGGTCAAAAGAAAAATACTCTTTAATGAAAAGACAAAATTTGTCCCCCCCCCTAAACAAAATCATATTTTATTCTCATTCCTTCCACTTTTTTGTGGAAGGAATGAGGATAAAATATCATTTTGAAATTGAAAAAATGATATAACCAGTTTTGTTCGTCATCGTTTCCACTTAAATTTTTTCTATTTTACCGAGGCCAAAACTGTCATGTTTCCGCTTAAAATAAAATTTCCACTTCATCAAATCGACTTCACATAAAAATTGAAATTAGTTTCCCATAAAATGTCCATCAATGTCTAACTGTACCTAACTCTTTTGCAGTATATCCACTACAAAACGCATCTTCCTAACCTGAAGGAATTCACACTCTGCATGTGGACGAAGTTCACCAATCACTCGAACGATCACCCATTGTTTTCTTACGCGGGTGAGTGACTTCGACGGTGATTTGTTGTCGGCGAATTGAAAATAAATTTAACGCGAACGGTCATTAGCAGCCGAACGCAAAACTGACGAGAATAGAAACAGACACGTCGGAACGTCGGCGACTGAGGTTAATACGAGTTGTGACATTTATGAAACTTGGAAACTTCGGCTTGATTTATTGCTCCGCGAGAAACTCCGGGCGTTTTTGCAGATAACCCGCACATTTCGTTAATAAAGTCAGGCACCGCGTCGGGCGACTCGAGTGTCGCAATAATTTATAAAAACGGCCCAAGTAAATACGAGCATTGGGAAATACTTGTTATACTAACGAATTCGCTGCAATATCGTTTCTGTTCGGTCAATCCGGTTCAAATTTCATCATGATTTGGTCGATTTTATTCATGAGTGGCGGTTTTGATGATTTTTGCAAGATCCAAACCTCGAGATGCGAAAACAAACCAATTTCGGCGGTAAATTTGAATATTCAAATCAGTTTCGTTGAGTTTCTCAAATTTCGATTCAAATTGCAAGATGTTTCCCGCCAAAATTTTGAATTTTTAGCGGCAAATTTGAATATTTAATTATTGCAACTTTTAAAGGGCCGCATTTCGAGGCTATTAAAAATTAAATTAAATTAAATTAATTTATTTTAAATTTATAAATTTAAATTTATTAAATTAAATTAAACATTAAAAAAAATTGACTCCGCCTTTTGCAACTCTTTGGCGGGAAAACCGCGATGCGAAGTGCAATGCGCGAAATCAATCAATCGATGAATAAAACGCGAGTAAATTTGGTTTTTGCGATCGCACACGCTTTTCCCGCGGCCTTTTTTACCCCCTATTGGCTAAGCGAGCAGGCATGCGCTTAACCTCAATACATCCCGGCAAAACGTATGCAAAAATGCGGGCGCAACAAAGCGGACGTAACGTTGACACAACGTAACCGTAAAATTATCCGTCGCGACATTTCACACCTCGAACAATTCGGTCTTGCTCAAGCGCGACATTTTTCAAACAAATTTTCCCGCGTTGAAATGGCTTTAATGCAACGACTGTGAAATAGTGTAAATTTTTTCGACACCCAATTTACCGTTTCATTCCACAGACAATTTTTTAAACAATTCATCGTCATTGTTAAGGGAAGTTTAAAAAAAATATATTCATAAACAGTTATTTAAATATGTTTTTGAAGTATTTGAATCTGATTTAACATTTCAGTGGTTATTAATTAATAATAATTTACCTGATAATTTGATGAAACTTTATTTTCATAAAGTTTCTTTCACATTTTTCACATTTTTATTTTCGAAACAAAATACAATAAAACTTAAATTAAATAAACATTTTATCTAAATTAAATAAAAAATGTAATTTAATGTTTATTAAATTAAATACAAAACAAATAATTGTATTTAATTTAATAAACTTACGAAAATATTTTTCAATCCTAAACATCTTTTATGTGATTTAAAATTTGAGCATAAAAAATAATAAAAAGCTTTTCACACTTTTTATAAATCAATAGGGAGTGTATAGCCATAAAATGTTTATAGAAAAGTAGAAAGCCGCGTTGTTTCGAAGAGGCAAGAAATAACGTAACGCCAAACAATGCGCGCGGCGATTGGCAAAGATTCGTCTGTTTTCATTGCCCCGATGGCATTAGCATTTTATCAGGAGCGCATTTTCCGCCGCGGCGCCGATTAATGAACCCGTAATGTGCAACGTGTAATTACGCGTATCGCTCGCGGATCACCGTTACAAAATTGCTCCGCGAGTTATGCGCCGATTATATGTGCGTTTTATGGCGATAATGAAGCGATTCGCGTGCAATCAAATTTAATAATGCGGGTCGTTTTCTGGGGTCGAAAACAATACCGACGCTTTGAATTTCCAACAAAAATCGCGGAATGAGCGTTTCAGGGTAGGTGATTTTTGGGGCAAAAGGGATGCGGTGAGATATGAACTTTGGTGGAGAATTTTCATCGCGATAAGCAATTTAATTTAATTTGAATTGAGAGGCGCTTAAAAATGGAATGAGTTTTGGATGGAAAATTGAATTGGGAAAATGAGATATGAAGTTTGAGAAACCGAGAGAAATACTATGTAGTATTAACATGAAAACCATAATTATTCAGCCAAAAATATGTTTATGGTTTAATATTGAAACTGCAAAATCTTCCATGTTGTATTTGGCTCCGTGTTGAATGTTTTTGAACATTATTTCATTGAAAGTTTACATTCATTTATTTATGTGAATAATTTATTTGAACATTTATAGAGTTTGAAAATTTAAACTTAATTTGGAAATAGTTGAAAATGAACTTTAGTTGATGGTAGAGAAAGTTTGGTTATGCTTTTTTATATATGATCTCTGAAATTAATCTAGAACATGAACTTTAAGATGAACCCAAGTTATGAACGATTAATATAAATATAAATGTTTTTTCATGAATTTCATATATGAACTACAAGTCAATTTACGTTTTTTATTGAACTTTAGATATGAACTTTAAATGACATTTCGTTTTATTTTAGAAAACTTTTTCCACTTAGTTTTCTACACTGGGAAAACTAAGTGGTAAAAGTAATTGATAGTTTGTAATGGTTTTTAGAAGTATTTTCCAACAGGGCAAAGACTTGGTTTGTATTTTTCTCATATTGATGCATGAAAGTTGATTGCAAATTCGTAGTAATCACTTAAAATGGTAAATTTTTACCACTTAGCACTTTTACCACTTAGGTGGTACCATTTACTTTTCTCAGAGTATGAACTTATAACCTTCTAAAAGCTTATTCTAATTACACATTCACTTTATGAATTTTTCGAAGAATTTCATAAATCATTAATGTATTTATAACTTTCATTAAACTTAAAAAGTTCTTAAACTTTCATACATCAATTACAAACTTCATCTTGAACAAAGTTCATATATATTCAACGAATTTCATTTTGAACAAATTTAATATATAAACATTCGACCTTGTTTACAATACCAGTTTTGCACATGAACTCTAAATGTGATACTACGAAATTTCAAAATGAACTTAGAGTATCAACGGCGTACAGACAGGAACAATTTACACTTCGAACTGAAAATCGAAATCTCGCCGGAATACGAAATTCAGGAGCGAACTTCATAACGAATTTAACGTCTACGTGCAGGATCTGAACTTTCCAAATGGACACAATGTACACTCGGGTAATGCACTAAGACGTCAAAATCATTACCCGCAGCATTCACGTGGCCCAATTTTTCCCGCAGAAATCATGAAAAGTGTCTCTTTCTGCTCAAGTTGACGAAAATTGATTTCGTAGCGGCGATCGTTAATTTCACGATCATGTCGAGCGCGGCTGAAATGGCACGATAATGATCGTTAATTTCGATACGGACTGTAATTTAGAAATCTCACATGCACCCAACTCCACAAACACGCCAATTTAATGGCCACATTAGTTAACTTAATTTGCTGCGGCACGCGTTTTTATCGTCGAACTTTTGCCGCAAGTTCAACCCGCCCATTTCGATTTTTCACCTTTCCCAGCTAATTCAATTAGATTTTTTATGTCCAACAATTTCGCGTCGAGTTTGTTATTTTCATCGAGGTTTATTTTGGTTTTACAAATATTTCACAAAATTGTGTCGATTAAAACATAAGTGATTGAATGAGGCAATTGTCAAAACTTTATGTCTATCAATTTTGCAAAAATCGTTCGTTTAAAAAATTGAAAAGTGTAATGGATATTCAAGTGTAATGAATATTCAAATTATTTTATTTCTAACAAAAGCAAAATTTATTGCTATAAAATCGATAAAATCGATAAGAGGCATTTTTTTATCCGATTTCAAAATGTAATGTGGGATTGGAAACATTTTGATTGTCCTATTTCGATTTTTTTAAATTTAAATAAATAAAATAAATAAAATTTAAATAAATAAAATAAAAAAAAATAAATAAAACATTATTTAGCAAAAATCTTGACAAATAATTCATGATTTGCAGTCGGAGATCAACCGCGCGGAATTCTGTATTGGGTAGCGAACACTCAGCGCAGTTCGTATTTCATGATGAACGTCGACGGACACAATTTGTATCGGCTGAACTATCCGCTGCGCCTGAACAAGTGGTACCATTCGTGCACGAGTTGGAACGGACGCTCGGGGGAATGGCAAATATGGGTCAACGACGAACGCGTTGGACGTGGTTACAACAATAGGGTAAGTTTGTTGCGAAATGTAAAAAATGCAAAACCAGTTTTAAATTAAAGTATTATTATATGTAAATTATTTTATTATATATTTGTTATATATTTTTATAAATTATTTTTTATTTACTATATATAAATTTTTTTAATTTGGCGGAGGGCTGTATTTTTAGCAATTTTGCTAATTCGATTTATTATAATATATCTATTTAGCAAAAATGGTTGAATAAAAAAAGTGATAAAAAAGTAAAAATGATCAAATGAAAATTGTACAGAATAATAGAAAATTATAAAATTAAATCTGTTTATTATTAGAAGTAATTGACAGATTTTATATGACTTTTGGTTAAATATTGCCAATTCATAAATTCGTTTCAAAATCGTAAAAATCCGACATTGCCCTATCCTGAAATCCGCTTGACACAATGCAGCGAAACTTTCAAAATAATCCCATTATTTCCGCGTCGCTCTAAAAACGAAGACGAAATCCGAAACAGTGAAAGTCCTCTGCAACGACTCTGAATTGTATCTTCAAATTTTGTAACGTGTCGCTCCCGCAATAAAATTATGGAAAGTAGTTAATGTTGTTTGGTCAACATTAACTTTCGGAAATCGGCCTGGGGTTTATAATCGTATTACTATTTTACATAATCTTATGACTGATAAGAAGATAACTGTCGTAAATACTTTTTTTATCATTGCAAGCCCTAACAAATTTTACATCAGTTGCCACTTTTGCTTAAAATGATGGCCTCTTTCAAAAACCCTTTCGATGGATCTTTCAAACAACATTGAGAATATTATATTGGTTTTGTGGGGTCCCCGAAATAGAAAATAAAAAATAATCTTTTTGGAATTATTTAACGTTACATAATTTATATGTTGAACAACTAATGCAGTACACTGTAAAAAAAGAAGCTGAATTTTAAACCAGGTTTTCAAGCATATATACTTGATATTCGAAGTTTGAATTTAACATTTCAGTGTATATGCTTT
>JABFPB010003599.1:0-16699 GCA_022817645.1 Ceratoteleas bidentatus
CGAACGAGTACAGTCAAGTAGAAAAAAACAATTATATATCTCGGTGAAATTATTTAAAACGTTTGATATCGACAATTGTAAGTTATTTTAATTATTATTCACCGAATACTGTATAGCTATCTATATTTTCACCATCAATAGCGAACGCAAGAAATAATTTATGTTTTGAACATGACTGTCACAATAGTCCCACCTTAAATAACTTTATAACTTATTTAAATTTATCTTGATTATCTCTTAATACATCTTTCTTAACTCAATCAAGCATAAAGAAAGCTAAACTTGAGACATTTAAAATAATTTTGCCATAAGCTTTATATGTAGAGGCGCTGCAATCGTTTTTTAAAGAGAACTTTAATCTATATCGCATTTCTTTACAAATCTACTGGAAATATTTTAACGAAAATGAAAATGGCGGAAGATAGATAATCTGATTTTTAAGAGAGATAAGATATTTTTAGGAAGAAGGAAATTGATAGTAAACAATACATTTTAACTAATGTGGTATCATAAAGACACTTTTATGATTGTGATTATGTTTTTGTTTTAGCGGTCCATGAGAAAATTTTTATAATGTTCATGGTTAGTTCTCTGTCATATATGTTGACAACTGTAAGGCTTGGACGTCTTGTGACTCCGAATGCACAAAGTTTACAGTACAAACAATTCCTGTTTATAATGAGCATTGTCAGTACTATTGGCCTTATAATATTCTTCTTGAAGCATCGTTTATTGTGCCACGATTTGGGTAAGTTTAATTTTGTTTGAATGCAAATCACAATTTTTTCTGCCAGGAAATGTACTGGTAATAATATTAGTGGTAAAATTGCATAAAAATAGGGTTTTCAGATATTGAAGAGCAATGTTTTCTTTGTACAGGCATGAGAAACCTAATTTTCTTTGATTTTAATGGCTTGCACTTGTTGGCTTATATTATCATTTTTACACGCATTGGCAACTGTTAACTTTCTATCTAACAACTTTCTGTGATAAACCATATTTAGTCAATAAATTTAACACAATTTTTATTTTTTTTTAGTTAAGTGCAATGTATTTACGTAATTTAGTTGATTAAATAATTATTGTAGGTAATAATAAACCTCTATAACCAAATCAATACATAGTGTAAAATTGACTATGTAATTTAAATTATTCCAACTCACAAATGTCTGTAGAAATGACTATTCTAACAGTATGTGGCTATTAATAGAAGCCGTATAACAAAAAGTACTATACTTATTGGATGACACAATGACTAATATGCTTGTAATCCTTTCTCTTTTCTCGGATATAGAAAATGCTTCTTAAAAAATTAATTTAAACATATGCAAGAACTATTTTCTAGACTTCAAAAAAATGTAAAAATTATGTTATACGATATGATGGAACTTTACGAAAACGCCTCCAGTGCCTCCTACAACCTGAAGTTTTGAGTAGAAAAGTTTAGTTTTTATGCACAGTAAAATGCTATATTTAAAAAATGGCTTTACTTCGCTGAATCCTACGCAAACAAATTCATAATGTCAAAATAGTGACAAATTGTATAAGTAATATTACTACTAACCAAAAGTCTACTAATCAAAAGTTTTCCCTTTCCTCCGCATTTTATGGTACCAGAAGCGAATCTTACATACATTATTCATGACATAAAAGTCATAGGGTATTGAGAAATTAACACAAACAATTGGGCTTGTCAGTAGCATTATAAACCTGCTTGCATGAGTAGCTATGGTAAGATATAAAACTCAGAAAATGAAAAACGATAGAATAAGATTTAATATTCCTAGTAAAAAGAGAAACATATTCCCAATATATTTCCAATAATTTCGCCATATATTTCACGAATTAAAAATATATCCCAATATATTATAATAATTAGAAATGTATTCCAAATATATTGCAAACATTGCAATATATTCCCAATATGTTGCAAAAGTTGGGAATAAATTTGAGATATGTTGGGAACATATTGAGAATACATTTTTGAATAAAAAATATATTGGGAATATATGTTTTCTATGTGGCCAATGTATTCCTACTTTTACTAAGGATAATCGAAAACGATGCAATGTTCCCAGCGAATCCCGAAACATGGAAAACTACGGTTGATACACAATAGTATATTTTGTACCAAGGGCGAAGAAACGGGAAATCCATTTCATCGGCGATGATGCAAACGATTTTTTTTTGTCACAAGGGAACGAAAAGAACTGTTAGAATGATTTTTTCAGTTCATTTTTCTATTGTTGAAATGCAATTGAAAATCACCTATTGGATTTCATCAATTTTCATTTACTAGAAAATGTAGTCAGTTAAATGTCTATCCATCCATCTAAACATTGCACATTAATTTCCCACAATATTGTAGCATTTACCTGGTTCTCCTTGAGCGAGTACGTGATAGCCTGGGCCAACATGGGGTTCCACTTTACCGTTGTTCTCGACTTTCCTCTGGAGCAGCTGGTCATAGGAAACGGAATACCTGTCGCGAAAATAGACTAACTTCTACGATAATAATGCGCATAATATATTTGTTTTCCGTCTTCAAGTGCCTATTGCCTGCTCATTAGAATAACGACTTTACACGACCACCTCGAACTCGTAGGTATTTCGAATCAAAACTCTTAAATTCAGCATTCCACACGCGTCCAGCCGCCATTGTTTAATACCCGAGTATCCGTGGCGATTGCAAAGCATGAAACGAGGAGCTTCCCAGTACGTTGCCAAGATCAAGGATCTTCTGATTTTCTTTACGCGCGATCAGACTTTAACAATCCACGATGCTTGATTTAAGAGTTCATTGGACCCTGGAGTCGTCCAGGGGGGAAGAGGGTCTTACGAGGGGTAGGCACTTCGACGAACAATTATGTAATGGCCTTTTATTCTAACCACTGTAAGGAGTTCTAGTAAGGATAGAGACGACAAAGTATCATACCCTAATCATAATGCAGAGACATAGTTTTAGAGGCAGTCGAATTGAGCGTTCATTAGACGGTGCCTGCTGATTTTGTATTAGTTTCGATTCGCAGAGGCGATATACATTTTCTATGATATGACGAATCATTCGACTGGCCCAGGTCAGACGTATATGTCCTGACAAGAAAAACTGACATGGAACCATAAATGGAATTTGACTCTGGAGACCATTGTGGAACCAAGCTTGGTTCAGGTATCCATCCAGTAATCCTACTTAGGTTCCATTCCTAGATTGGAATTCCTAGATAGGTTCCATGAAAGGATTTCCAATCATGGAACCAGTCTAAGAATAATGGATGGACACTTTAACCAATCTTGGTCCATCCAGTATTCCTACTTAGGTTCCATTCCTAGATTGGAATTCCTAGATAGGTTCCATGAATGAATTTCCAATCATAGAACCTGTCTAAGGATAATGAATGGATACTTTAACCAATCTTGGTCCATCCAGTAATCCTAGATAGGTTCCATGAATGAAATTCCTAGATGGGTTCCATGAATGGATTTCCAATCATGAAATCTATCTAGGAATAGTGGATGGATACTTGAACCAAGCTTAGTTCCACAGTGATTTTCAAAGTCAAATTCCATTTATGGTTCCAAACTAGTCTTTTTTGTTAGGATGGCTTTCCCAAGCAACCTCCAAGCCCATAAGTTCGATTTCTAGTCAGTTGAAGTAATCTAGTCAAGATGCAATTTGATTGTCCGACGGTTTTGATTGTCAGCCCCGTTCTGTTCTTAAAAGTAATACCATACATTAGACATATCGCGACGCATAGCATACGTTTACTGTCGGCATTTATATTTCAGCGTGTATAATTTAGTTTGTAGATTGC
This sequence comes from Ceratoteleas bidentatus, assembly GCA_022817645.1. Taxonomy (NCBI): domain Eukaryota; kingdom Metazoa; phylum Arthropoda; class Insecta; order Hymenoptera; family Scelionidae; genus Ceratoteleas; species Ceratoteleas bidentatus. The sequence goes on from JABFPB010003599.1 coordinate 3,813, forward strand.
AAAGTATTACCGGCATGGAGTTAAGGCGATATATTTTACCGTTAGCTTTTGGACTTGATGTAATGTTAAGAAATTGTGTATTTTTATTTGATAGGATTTATTTATGAGTTTTACAAAAGTATTTATTGGAGATAAGGGGGTGATTCTTGGAGTGTCATTGATGAGAAATGAACACTGGCTGACTGACGTTCAATTCGTGAAATGAACAATTTTAAGAATCATCGTAACTGATTTGTTTGCTACGTTATTTTAATTGTACGACAGATTTTATTTACGGCTACGTTTTTTATTTATTTCGTTATTTCGCGTACAATGAGTTTAATGTGCTAAGAATTATTATAATTGTATACCCCAAACCAGACACATAGAAACATAAACTAATGTAGTATTATATTCATACTCAAAGTTAATTTAACTCTTTTTTATGTTGTTTTAATCAAGTCGCTAATGAATGATCAACAACCGTTTAACATATCACCACGAATTCCATCGAGTTATGAATCAGGTTTGAATGTTTTGGCAATTAATTGTCAGCTTGCTTGAGTATTGCAGCAGATGTAATTGTTTACGTAACAGTAATATCAGTTGACAATGTTCTCCTCTGTGCCCTCATTTCCGACCAATCAGGGTAACCACTTCACTTGTTTGTTTAATAAAACAACATAAAAAGAGTAAAATTGTATCGTAAAGTCCTCGTGTGAATTAAATGAGACAAAGCATTGTTGTACATTGATAATACATATTCGTTAGGGAAGAATTTGGAGCAGTTGTCGGACTAACGTTGTGAAGTAGCGGTGAAATCAATTATTCGTCGTATTAGTTAAGCGATAAGCACAAAATGACAAAAAATGGTTTGTCGATTAAACGGATAGCGGATATTTGCCGAAACGTATTGACTCTACTGATTGTTAACCGTCGGGGCCATTTATTTGCCTGAGAACAAGCAAACGAAATTACGTTTTAAGCAGTCAATCATTTTCTTGCTCCTTTTTTCCTTCGAAAAACGGACGAAGAAAAACAAAGAACCACTGGACTATACGTTTAACGAGATCCTTTTGCTTTTTACACACATCCACATTAACACACACTGATGTATACTTTTTTATCGCAAACATACTTTTACGGTAATTTTAATAATAATAATACATATATGTAAGTCACACACACATTCTCTGTACAAAATCATTTTCCCGAACGGTTGGTATTTAGTGATAACAACCAACGAAGATTGTTTGATTAGACGCCAAACTGCGACACGATTCGTTTGTACATTACGGCGCTTTTTACGAGATTTTACGGTTACATTCGAATCAAATTGTATACGTGTCGTCGCGTTCACTGAGAAAACTGATTCGTAAAAGCTGCGAAAAATTCATACGAGATATATCGTAAAAGGTACGACGAATTCGTATTTTCTACAATTTTCGCCGCTTTTTCGAATTGTTTTTCTTGGGGTTTTAAATTTGAACAACATTTTCTAGACCGATTTGTGTGGAGTTTAAATTTGAAAAATGAATGTAACATTCTCGGATTGTTAACTGCAAAACCAAGTTCAATGAATGCGGTGTAAAAAGGTAAAGTTACTTTAACGAAGTTCATTCGTGTTGTAAATATTAACAAAGTGGAACCCAGTCGGTGGATACGAATCATTTTGTTAATTTTGTACAACGACTCGATGGCATATGTTGCATGAATGCAACTTTCTTGGATGAATATATAAGTAGAATGACCGACTCTGAAAACGTGTGGTACTCTTGGAATGAGTGGGAAATATTTTCTTAGAATCACCTAGTAGATTTCAGCTATTGGCCACACACATTCGGTGTGTGAGAATAATATACTGATGTCCACATTCTGATATATTCTGAATTTACGCGCGTAGAAAAAGTATGAATTAACTGAAATGTTCTGTAAATGTTGAAAAGTGGATTTGTGACTGATATGTACTTTTTCCTATGCGGTAATTTTACACAGTCTTTGAAACGATCATAAGATATACCTCGCATACAATATTTGCGACGTCCTCTGTAAAAAGTGTCCAACTCAATTTATATATTTAAACACAACCAACGTTTAACGAATTACCCTAGAAGAAAAATGTCTGAAATAATTCCGATGAAAATTCGCTGAAAAGTTCACAAAATTGGGATATTTCAGACTGTTTTCAGCGCGGCAATTTGGACGAACGCTGATATTTTGCTGAACATTTTTTCAAATGTAAATGATTCTTCAAATCTTTGTTTGAAATGGTAACAAAAATTAATTTTAAAACTTGTCCAACCTTTCCAAACATTTTCACACTTAAACATTTTCAGTAAAACTTCAACGTGTTTCCAAAAAGCTGAAAAAGGCTGAAATGTCCCAGTTTTGGGATTTTTTTCAGTAAAATTTCAGAGTTCGTTTCAGACTTTTTTCTACCAGGGTTAATTTACAAATATTCTAAGGTCTTCTCAAGATTTTGCAATTTTTCACACATTTTGCAAATAGGATGTAAACAATTTCACTTACGCTGTGTAAAAACGCGATTAATAGACTGAGGTTACTATTACGAAGGACGTTTTGATTGGAATATTGCGAATTATCAAAAAGTGGTACATTAGTAACTTTAATATTTGAATACACAAGACATTCTGAGAATACCACGCGTGGGTGGAAACAATAAAAACCACAGTATGCAAAGTTTTCTGGTTCTGAACGCAAGTGGCAGTAAGCGTAACTTGGCGATAGATAGCACAATTAATGCGACATCGTTTTTTGCACATTTGTACACTGAGGTGAAAACGATTTTACGATGTAAGATTTATTTTTTCCCATACTCGTTGATCCACGCCGATTAGATTTTTCTGATAAAGGGACATGGTGAAAATCAAGATTTCATTGTCAGATCGCGTTCAGTCAAATTAATATGTCGCGGCAGTTGTCTTTTGTTAAAGTGAACGTTAAAGTTTTAAACACAAAACAAATTGTTAAGGGGGAAGACTGCAAGTGGTTTAATTGCGTGAAGTTTATGGCGAATTTTAGATTGCATCTAAAACATGTATTAATTATATATTAAGAAGCGCGAAGCAAATACTGACAATTTCGTACTAAAATAAGCTTCTGTATTTATGCAGCAACTTCTGTAGGTACTGTGACCATTAAAAGACTAAGGAGAACCAAACATCCGTGTAACTAATAGAACTGAAATTATTATTACTTTAGAAATATTCGAAATATCGCGTAGTAATTTATAGGTATCCTAATAAATTTTATTTTGTGGATGAATTCACAAAATTAATTGTAGTCTAGTTCTGGTAGTCAATAACAAGTCAAAGAACTCCATTTTTTCGTATGACTGATTTAAGCATATAAATAACCTTTTCCTGCTATTTAGAGGTAGAAGGAAGTTTCAATTTTTCGATAAAAAGTTTAGTATTTTGTTCACACTAATAATAAAATGCTAATTTCTTAAGATTATTGTATAATAAAGACGTTGTAATAATTTTTACAAGATTAAATATGAAATTCATTACTACAATACTGTTGTTGATTTAGAAATACTGCAGTTTTATAGTCAAGGGTTTCGATAACTAGAGAACTGAGTACTATCACCAAATGCCGTATTTTTAGAAGATTTCAATAATTATATTTTATTTTAATTCAGTTCAGTTTATTTATAAATATTTGTAACAAATTCTCTTAGAGGCTTTTATTACTTTACTATTTTATTTCATTTTCTCTCAGTCGCACTCTCGAAAATGAGATTCGAGACATTCCAAAGTCAGACAAGAATTAATAGTATCAAAGCCATGCATACGTGTCGCATTGCGTGTCAATATTTTATTTTCAACGCAATATCCTTTAATGTAAAGTTGATAATTCTTTTACGTTGCCCTCTTTGTTATTTTGAATTCTAAAAATACGGCACTTCTTTGTTGTTTACTGCATGAAAATCGCCTCATACAATATCCACACTGATGTTTTTGCACTGTTAAAAATCTCAGGAGTAAAGTGCAAAATATTTTGGTGTCAGTCTTGAAAAATCAACTTGTTTTTGGGTGAATATTTTGAGGTTAGCATTCTTTTTACTAAAAATAAGGTTTGTTTTATCTTCAAATGTAAAGCCTTAAGACAAATGAAAATTAACAACCAAGATATTTCAATTATTAGAAAAATCAAGGGTTTTCTCACCTTCTTCAGGGTGAATAATATCTATGGTGTGGATTTTTCTAGACACCAATTTGGAGTTTTAGACTTCAACATATTTTTAACAGAGTGTTCTTGGTTCAGTTCCTAAAGTTCATAAACAGTTTACTTTTAACTTTACTAACTAATCTCTCTGTAACATTAACACCAATTGTCTCTCCATAACTTTAATTAAATCTTACTATCTCCAATCAACAATATCACCATCTTAACCTGCACCTACTAAATACTACCAGTGAATTGGAGGTACTCTGACTTTGAATTCCAACTTCGTAGTGCCAAAATAATTGCAAGGAAACTCTAGTAAATTCCATTCACTGGGAATAGCTTTCGGATTAAAACATCGAAGAACAGTGACTCAATTGTAAATAACCAATCAGGGTGTAACTGAATATCCCTTTACTCAAAGACTCTAGGAAGACCAGATGAAACCGTTTTGCCGCGAGACTTCACAGCAATTAAACCTAACTTGCACGACCCCCGTTTTGATAGCGTTTCGAATTAGTCGACTATTTAGGTGTCGAAGGCGAGATTCGAAAAAAGTTATCCCGTACCGCCGTGACTGAGCGAGCGTTTGCGTTGTAACTGCGTGTTCGATAACCCGCGATCAAAATTCACCATCTAGTGTAATCCGTGCCAAGTTTAAACAAACTGACACGCGTTCGTGAGAATATGTGGTTCGCCAAGGCAGAGATTTCATTTAGGCGAGATTTCATTCGCACATTGTTTCGACGCAATTTCTCAATCGAATGCAAGATGATCAAGTTTGGCGCTTGGCGGCCACAAATAAGAACGCGGGATGCGTCACCCGGCGATACCGAATAATTGTTAAGAAATGCGTCGTGCTTCCGACTGCGACCAAACCCACTGTTTCGATACACAAAAATGCTTCCTCAATTTTGATACTCGTTTTCGAGCGGTCGCGCACACCCGCGTGTCGGAAGTAAACGGCCAAGCAAATTGATTATTAGGGTATTATTCGACTAGTGGGCCTGCAGGTCCACGTGGTAAAAGTACCCAGTTGAAAAATACTATTAGAAAAGATGAGATCGATGTAGACAATTTTGTCGAAACTATTAGGACATAAGGCATAGAACTATCTATCCGACTTGTGAGATCCTAGTTTTCTAACAAAATATAAGTATGTAAAAAGGAATGATTAATAGTCTCCTAATTAAAATCCGTTGAATGACATTTTGGTTGACCTGGTTAGGTTCCTGGAAAATGTTTAACCGGGTGAGGAAATTCCTTCATTGTAATAAGAAAAAGTAAAATAATAAAATAATTTATCCGAGATTTGAACTGGAGTCTTCCTAATTGTAAGCCATGTAGCAATCACTTGAGCTGTTGTCTTTTGGTTTCTTATTCCACTTTAAGTTAGACATGAATTTTTGAACCCAGATCAGTCATAGGTTTCCATTAGTAAATTCTCTAATCCGGTTAGGAAATTTGCCATCCATAGTTCATAGGACTGTAGGTAATTTCCTAACCCAATTAGGAATTTTCCTAATCACATAATTCATCAGATTGTAATTAGGAAATTGCCTAACACTCTTAGGGATCTCAGTTTTATTATAATTCCTAACTATTTATATTTTCTTAGGAATTGCTAAGAACTGACAAGATGGTTAGGTAATTATATATTGGTTATAATTATATACGGGACACATATGTTTCGCCATATACGGTATACATCTTGCCATATATGCAAAGTTTATGGCTTGTCAACATATAAATTCATTTCTACTTGGGTACAGTCACATACCTCTTAAATAAATATACAGTTACTTACGAGTCAAATAATCCTATGCTAACCCTCTACAAAATGTGGCAAAGTACTCTAATTCTAATGGTGTTTTTCAACAGGGCCTTACTTTTCGGAACAAGTGGCGGTAGAGGAAAAAGACACTTCCGCACAAGTGCAGAAAACTCGTATTTTCTATAAGAGAGGGGAAAATACACTTTTCTGTACTGTCAGGAGTTCTGAAGTAACTCAAAATGTTCCAAGTTGAAACCAATTCGAGCGGATCGCCTGTCCTCGCGATGCCGGCGCACTTTTGTTCGTCGAACGCGCGTTCCTCGTCGGCTCTGCCGGCATTCTCGCGGAACAGACATACCGACCAAAGAATCTTTTCAGTTACCGCGAAGAAACTGAAGTTCCTCGAAGCAAGACTTTTCTCACTGGAAAACCGTCCCTGCTACCGATAAGGGGACCGCCTGAAAAGTACGCGCGGCGTCGCATTGACGGATTCCTTAAGTTCCACGTTTTTCTGTTTTGTAAATCTCCGGAGAAACCGCGTTTCTATGATTGTACGCTTCGTTCTACTCGTAAGGTACCGAGCGTTGTCTTAGGTTTTATGCCGACGTTTAGGAACACATGCGTTGGTTCATATCGGTGTGCATTTTCAGCTGCATTGCTGAAACTGCGAGGGCAACTGTGTAAAATCTGAAATTTAAGTTAAGTAAATCTAACATTTGGTAAACTCCATGTCACAAAGTTTTTTCCAACCATCCCTATGCAAACATCCAACGAAAACTAAATGGTAAAAATTACAACCAATAATTTTTTTTTTTTTTTAACAACGCCAACTAACGCTTAAACATTAAATATAAATGTTATTAACATCGACCAGTCTAACGTGAAATGTTCTGTATGAATGCATCATTTTATATTATTATATTAGAAAGCCCTTTATATAATAATGAGGAACCTCGACTTCTCAAATACAGAAAACGAGAAATAATTAAACTCTCTTCTAGACATTCGTCTGGAGCTTCTAAAATCTGTCACCCAAATCTCGAGCTAAGAGTCGGGGATAAAACTATTCATATCATTGCTGAAAATCCACATCGATACTTGACCATTTGTGCTACCTCGAGTGCGAGTAAGTCCAAATGACGAGATACAAGAAGAAGGCAATGTAAAACGTCAACAGCGGCGTTGTAAGGTTTCGAATGCAAATGACTGTTACAGTTTATTCCATTGTAAATGTGCATGGATTGTTTTGGCGTGCGAGGCTGAGCCCTTGGGGGTGAGCAAATGACAACATTTCGACGATGACTTTTTGTATTTTTTGGATATAAACGAGCCGATACCGTTGACACGCGTTACAAGTTCCACTTAATTGATGTCAGCCACTTGGCACGGAGAATTGGGCTGAGAGAGTGTCTTGCTGTGGCGTTCCGCGTAACGCAATCCTGGAGGTAACATGCAGAAAAAAGGTTGATCAAAGAAGCTGCTGTACTTTCGATTACAGGGGACCTAGAAGCGAAGGTCCCATGCTTTTTTGTAACGGGAGGAAGTTATTTATTTAATGGAAACCCTAATAAATGGTGATAATGCAGAGTATCGGAAGCGATTATGAATTGAGTTTTAATGCGTATTGGGATACTGAAAAATGGCGGGCATAAATAGGACTTATTAAAATCTGTACAAGTTTTGTAATAAAATGTGCAACTTAAGTGTTTATTTTCTTGAACAATTACACAATTAGTACCAAACAAGGCAAGAGATTCGGTTTTTATTATTTTTATTTATTTCTGAAGGTCAGTATGTTGCAGTTCAGATTTTGCCACCAGATGTCACACTGAAATACCTTAGATACCAAAACGTGCGGAGGCTAAGAAAAAAGTAACATCGTTGCTCTGGAAAAGATGCGAGTTGGTAGGGGGAAATAAGTTACTCATATTTTTGAAAATGGAAGAGTCAGTTTGAACGAATTTTGTTATTCGCAACGTTGTTCGAGCTGACTCTTCAATGTTCAATTTAATATATATTTTGTAATAGATAAATATAATATTCATGAATACCGTATATTGCTAAGAACATTCTTAATGAGTTATTTAATATGAGTTAATAATTTAATTTGTCGATGATGATTTTCCACTATTATGATTAGTTTTCAGAACAAGTGGTCATCATAAAGAAATGCTTCCTGCATTGGCTTTTTTGCAAAAAAAAACATCACTTATTCGTATGCTCACGTACCAATAGGGATTGAGATTTTCTTCAACTTGTGTGGGAACTTATCGTTTTGAGTGTACGTTGACAATAGTACATTACGACTTTAAGATTGGAAAAAGGAGATTTTCTACAAAACGAATTTCTGGCACGAGACAAAGTCGAATGTTACTAGAAACGAATGAGAAAATGTCATGTTTAGCGTTGCTTATATTGTTTTGATACAAGTACGTGGTGAGCTATTTTAACTGCCTAAAGATGGTAGCAAATGGCATTACCATGGCACTACAACAACTAAATTTCGGACACTTTTTTCTGCGTGAACCGAACGTATGCATGAAAGTATATCATTGTGACGATAACCACCTTGAAGCTACAGACGACGTTTGATAAATAGAGACGAAGTATGAGATTTATTTATTGATTTAGGATAATAAACAAGTTCCCAAACGTCGTTTGATGGTTTTAGGTTGAAGGCGCTGAGATCAATGTAAACACTCTAAGAATAACTATCTTGAGTTAAGAAAAATTGTCTTGAGCCATGAAAGTCTGTCTTGGCTCAAGACAGTTTTACTTGATTCAAGACAGTTGTTCTTAGAGTGAAGAAAATATGTATTTTATTTGACTGCAAGGAAACATGAATAAAACATCTGTACAAAAATAAAATATCGAAGCTTTGTTTATTCAGAGACTTTAGACTCGAATTTCTTTATATCAATCGTCCCATTAAACAAACAAATTCAACAAAAGTGATGATGGCACAATATATCGTCAACGCTTATCGCATATTACCGATTCGCATTATATTTATTTAAATATCGAGGTTCCAGACACAATGAAACATGGAAATGCAAAAGAAGTAAATCGCGTTTATTCGCGTTAAGATCTATACAAGATTAGATACAATAGTATATAAATATGACATTAAATTTTGAGGTGGTATACTTCTGGATTTGACCTTCCATCTACACAACAATTAAAAATATTTCATCTTTTCAAAATGAACGATAACGAAAGATATTAGCTTATGCGTAACATTTGATCTTATTTGACTTGGGAGGTCTGTCAGTGATATCGAATAAAATTGTCACAATTAATCTGAAAGGATAAATCAATTATATTATCGGCTTTGTATAATCCCCAATTAATTTTTACTGTTTCATATGAGGATTCAGGAATGTCAAAGATATTCGTCATAACTTTAAAAAAGTGAGCAAAGTATGTTTGAGGTTCGGATACTGTGCAGCGAGGTGTTACAACGGATCTATTCATCTCTTACTACTTGATTTAAGATGCACGTGTAAATTAAACGCCTATTCCCAAAGAATACCGAAAGCAATGCATATGCATTTAGCCGGTCATTATACAATTTGTGTTCAGTGTAAACAACTCGGCATGTCTCGCTATGTTATGCGAGCACTTCGTACAGTTGCTTACATGCAGAATGTAAATTAGAAACAGAGATTCCTGTATTCTATCTTGTAACTCACGTTAAATACTTACAGTCTTACAGCAATTTAGTTACATTTAACAAACGAACCTTTTAAACAAATTTGAATCTGTCCGAAAAATGCATGATGTGCAATCATTATTATTACCATTATTCCTACGATTCCGATAACAGTTTATTTATGAAAGACGATTTTTAAAGAAGTTAATTGCAATGAAAACTACTGAAGTTGAAGTATAATTGCGTAAGAAACATTGTAAGAACAAAAATGAGATAATAAGTTGTGAAAACTGGAAAAATCACTTTCTTCACAGTTACTGAGTTACACTGAACAATTCGATGAAAAACATGCTCCAACAATGTCAGTTGCATCAATTGCACCCTAATTGCCGTCTGTTTGCACAATGCAAGCAAAAAGATAGCAAATTGAAAGTCTGCGAGTTAATTCTCTAAAAATAATAAACCGATGACAGTTCTGTTCCAAAACTTAAAACCACCACTGAATTTATCGCATTAAATAAAAAATTATTTTGTTGATATAACAGTTGGGCTCACATACAAAAAAAGTTAAAACTATTTTTGTTGGTTAGATTTCACCATTTATGGAAAGATTATTGTTGTTTTCCAAAATATATACTTGATTGTTAAGTACCTTTTAATATTGCAAAATAACATCTGATAACTTGAATCAACTGAAAAACTTGTCAAACTTCTTGTTAAATTCTCCCAGCAGGTTGATTCAGCCAAACAAACAGCCGCTAAAGTTCTTCACGTCAAAACAAATTAATGACTGAGAATAAGAATCGATCGATTGGTTAATTCGATCGCGATAACTTAACTTCTTATCCTACATTATTCACTAGTTTGCAAGTTTTAAACTGTCGCCAGGCTTGAATTGTTTATAAACTTAACAGTTCAAGTTACAGCACAATTTGCGAAGAGTTTTATTCACCATGAAAGAAAGGTTTACATAAAGTTTATATAAGTCTAACACCGCATAATGCAAGTTTATTAACATAAATTTCGTTTTTGTCCAACCTACACATAAAATGAACTTTTTCGTGCTTGTATATCAAACGAAAAGTGATTTTTTTCGTCCTTTGGCGCAAAATGTCCGGGCGGAAAACTGCGCGAGCAGAAAAAAGGTCCTAAAAATTTAACTTTGTTATCTCCATATATTCGAAGGTAACAGTATTGGCATGGCAAATGTTTTCGGGTCTTTTCGCACTTGTTCGGACCATTTCAGACTTTTTCAGAGTTTTTTCAGACTTAAATTACGAGGCCCTAATTCTCTGGAAAACTCTGAAACTCTCTGAAAAATTCTGGCATTCTCTGAAAAAGTATGTAATTATCTGATAATGATGATCCCCCTGTTTAAAAATCCACCATAGCTGGGTCTTGAACCCACGACCTGTATACAGAAATCTGGTAGTGTAACCACTCGGTAAAATATAAATTCGTAATTAAAGTCTGAAATTCTCTGAAAAAATCTGAAAAAGTCTAAAACGGTCTCAATATTGGGACCATAAAACTTTTTTTGAGACTGTTTCAAACTTTTTAATGAGTATTAGAAGTATAATACATTATACAATTTTATATGACCTAACGTATTATGACGGTTAGTAGGAGAGCGCTGCCTATTTTCGGGCGACCATATTGAAGCGGAGTGGATATAGTGGGCCTCGAAAGTTAAACTAATTAATGTAGTTGCTGTGACTGTTTGTTTTTCTGTGAGTACATACATTTCATCAATTTCTATCTTAGAATAGAATTTGATTGTGACAATTTACATATCAAATGTTCTATTCCAATCTCCCAATCGAGAATTTAACAATAAAATTCTTCGGAATCTTATTCCGATGAATTAATTACTTCATTAACTTTGACAGAGTAATCACTTTATTAAGGGGTTACGTCCACTCAGAATTGTCAAAAAATCGATTCTTCAAAAATGTCACCATTCGAAAGTATGATCCTTCGACTATCTAATTTCAAAATTTCAAGTTGATCCGACATGTAGAAGTATTTTTTTTTCGACCGCCGAAGCGAACACTACACGTCTGCATTCCATTTAATGATTTTAATCCGAAAACTTTGACGCCGTTTTTCTCGAAACGACATTTTTCAAGGCGGTGCCAATGATTCCAGCCAAAGTTGGGAAGGGATTTGGATGAAATTTGGCATACTTGTTGCTAATTACATTGTTGTGTACTCGGACGAAGGAATTTATATTCCGATAAAAATTACTATTTTTTGGCATGCTGAAGCAGCCAAATTTTAGGTCAAAAAGTGCATTTTTTTAAACGGTCGCCATTTTGTTTACAATCAACGTATTTCATTTTCCTTCGTCCAAGTACAAGTCATTTATATATAATACTAAGAACAATGTTCATTTTTTGCTTCAGAAAAGCAGGACGACCTGTACGATTGGCACCGCAAACTCTTTTCTCTGATAGGCGCCCCTGTAGACAGTCTTTTTTGTGTGTAAATAAATTTTTTTTTCGAAAAAAGATTGTTTTATAAAGTAGAATAATAGACACCTTTTCAACGCACTAATTACTTTTGTCTAATGATTATTACTTTTCGAGAAAAAAATCCAAAAAGCACTTAAAAATCACGACTATGAATGCACCTAACCTTTTTATGTTTTTAGTTAAGTATATATGATAGATTTATTCTGGTGGGAACGTGGAAAAAAGAGAACAAATTTCGCTATGATCATTGAATTTTAGAATAAATGTTCATTTTGTCGTATTTTCAGAAACATGTCGGTAAAAACGCTTTTGGCGCTGTCTTAATAATTTTGTAATACTCTAAAATGGTCCCTATGAATCTGCAAAACTTAGACTATTAACTATTTCCTAGAGGCAGCGATATAATTTACAGCGATATAATTTAGTCTTTAGTCAGATAACAGCGCCATTAGAATGAATAAATTCATTTGAATACAAATAATGTTTCAGTTAGCAAAAAATTGTTTTACTACAATCGGATACTATCAAAATTAAATTAATTATCTGCTTATGAGATGGTGTAGTGAATCGTGTTATTTTCCACACTGTGTGCAAATGTACACAACATAATATATAAAACTTCGGTTTTCGAAAGAATGTACACGAAGTATCCTATATTCACATTTTTATAATGCAATATGTAATAATAATACTGAAAACTGAAAAAAAAGAAATATTTTACAACGACTTTTATTTTCATTTCGAAGAACAATATTGGAACTGCTCTTTAGTTGAAACAGACTATTTTATGTGTATCAAAAAATAAAACTATAAAAAC
>JABFPB010003600.1:0-16701 GCA_022817645.1 Ceratoteleas bidentatus
TTTTTCTTATATTTTCTTAATAAAAAAAATTTTTACTTTTTATAACTAAATTATACGAACTCCCAACACGGGTGTTTATACTACCCTTCAAAAATAAGATGATACAGGTTAATTGAAATGAATGGGATTTTTTTGCTAATTTCCACTTTCTCTTGAATTGGCTGGATCTCATTTAACCTGATTTGAATGATGTAATAGTTGAATGAATAAATTGCAATTTATGAAGTCAGCCTTGTAGAAATAAATACTCTGAAAAACTCTGAAAATCTCTAAAAAAAAAGCCTGACAATTCCAATTATGACAGATTTTCAGAGATTTTTAGTTTTTCAGCAACTTAAATTGCAAAGTCCACAATTCTCTGAAAAATCTCTAATACTCCGAAACTCTCTGAAAAGCTCCGCAAATCACTGATAAAGTCTGATACCATTATTAAAAAAATGTCATAGATGTGACTCTATGACATTTCATAGAGTCGCATGCCTGAAAAACAGAAATCTGCAAGTACAAGTTGACGTTTCTTTATAGTAGTATCAGACTTTATCAGAGATTTTCAGAGCTTTTCAGAAAGTATGAGAGATATTCAGAGAGTGTCAGAAAATTACGAACTCTGTAATTTTAATCTGAAAAACTCTGAAAATCTCTGAAAATCTATCATAATTGAAACTGTCAGACTTTTTCAGAGATTTTCAGAGTAACTGTCAGTTTTTCAAAGTTTTTCAGAATATTTATTTCTACAAGGACAAGTTTTACTTTTTTTAAATGTTGATCTAAAAGGATTTGCAAATAATAAGGAAGATTTCATGTTTGCATGTGTGAATACAGGTAGTGCAATGAAACATAAACGAATTCTTGCTTAAGAATAAAAAATTTAGTACATTACCGGAATAGAACTGAATAGAATGGAACTGAAAAACAAATTACTCATTCGGAGTCTTTCCATGGACGAATTCATTGTTTAATTATCAAATCATTTCTAATCATTTCATGAAACATTTTATGCGGGGTATTACCTCTTATGCTACTTTCATAAACAAAAAAATGAGAATGAGTATTGACTAAAATTAAAAATTTGTGACTTCCAGTGATGTACCAATTAGGGATTTGTCATTTTCACATTAAACCTGTATCGGGAATATACAATTGGAATGTATCACGCCCCAATGTGGTAATCCGTCATTGATGGGTGAAAGATTTGTATAACGTTTCAAGAATCACCACTGAAAACATTGATCTTAAAACAACTCAATGAGCTATTTACACATGCCATAGTAGCACGTGTTGTGAGTTCCTACAAATTCCTAAACGAAACAAGGCTTTTAGGAACTAATAGGAAATTTGAAACCAAAAGTTCCAACATGTATAATGAAATTTCCCAAATCAATTAGTAAATTCCGTAAATGAATTTGTTGACAGAAAAAAAAATTTTCTCTCGAAAGAGGAATCGAACTCGGAATCTGACGGTTTCCGAAGACTTGTCCTCTAACCACTCGGCCACGAAGCTTTCCTGCATACCCTAAATAAAAACTTTGTTGACACTCAGTTAGCGACCGATTCGCAGTGGCGTATTACCGCCTAGGCCAACAAGACCATGACCTAGGGCGCCATATTTTTTAAATAAAAAAAATTGTTTAGCAATAAATGTAAAAACATTTCGAGGGGGCGCCAATTTGGTCCGGGCCTAGGTGCGCCAAATATACTAATCCGGCCCTGCCGATTTGGTTTTCCCAGTGTCAAAAAAGTTTTAATTAGTGTATACAAGAAAGCATCATGGCTGAGTGGTTAGAGGACAAGTCATCGGAAAGGTAAGATTCCGAGTCTGATTCCTCTTTCGGAGAAATATTTTTTCTGTCAACAAATTCATTTACGGAATTTCCTAATTGATTTGGGAAATTTGTAAGCAACTTTTCGATTACAGTTCCCAGTACACTTGAGAAATTCCGTATATGTTCTACGAATTTTTGTATTTTTTTTTCATTTCACATGTAATGAAAAGTGCTTTTTAAATAAATGACTTATTTTTCACCCCCATTTGACACGTATTAGCTTCGCATTTGATCAACGTTGTCGGTGAAATTCGCATTTACCGTTTACTTTCCATTGTTGAATTGAAAGTCAAAGCGGAACTTTGTTAAAGATTGGTTCAAAGTGCACTATGGAACCCTTAAAGAAACGCAAACCAGAGGAACTGGAAGATATGAGAAAAAAACGTTCCAAACAAGAGAGTGCATCGACAATCGCTAAAAATGTTAGCAAAGTTGACAAAGATCCGACGGAATTGGAGTCATTGATGCAGGAAACCACAAATGCTGTAAGTTGATTGTTTTCTTTTAAATAGCCGCCAAAAGTGGAACTAATTAGGCTCTCGTGCCGAAAGCTGTTGCTTCCGGCACTCTAACCTAATTCGTTCCACTTTCGGCACCCTACACTGATGTGAAAAACATCGTATCGTAAACATTGTAATATACTATTTCCTTACGAGGGCACGTAAAGTGCTACTGCACTTCCTGGTTTTAGGAAGTAAAGTGCTACTTTATTCCCGCAGTTGAAAAACAGGGAGTAAAGTACACTTTACTCCCTTTTCAAATACGGGAATAAAGTAGTAGCACTTTACTCCATAAAAACAGGGAGTAAAGTAGCACTTTACTCCATAAAAACAGGGAGTAAAGTAGCACTTTACGTGCCTGAGTAAGGAAATAATATATTTTGCACCAAGGGAGTAAAACATAGTTTTATACCCCAAGGTGCTAACGATATTTTTGATTACAAATGAAAATAGAGGTTGATTTTACTCCCTGGAATTATGGGGGAAAAACAATATTCAGGGTTGTTTCTCTTTCTCCATTTTGAAATTCCCTGGCTTTTCCAGGTTTTTCAGGTTCAAAATAATTATTTTCCAGGTCGTTTGTACAGATCATTAAACTTTTTTTTTTTTAATAAAAACATATTATTATAGTATGTAACTGTTTCTTTTTATTAATAAAAACATGTTTATCCAGATATATTTTCTTATTTTTGAATGGGTCAATCTTGGTATAATCGACCAAAAAATTTTCGGTCATCAACAAACTCATGTCACGTTGAGGCTGAAATAGGCTAAGCAAACAGCTGTTTTCGAACTACGCTGTGAATGCGCTGCGAATGCACTGTGAATACGCTGTGAATGCACTGTGAATGCTCTGTGAATGAATTGTGAATGCACTGTGAATATGCTGCGTATGAATTGTGAATGCACTGTGAGGAACAATAATTGTAAACATAAAATAATTATAAGAATAAAAAAAATATTTTTTTTTATTCTTTAAAAAAATATAAAAAAAAAATATTCATCTTATTTCCCCCTGTTCTCCTCCCTCACCACTCTATGTATTTGCTTTCTAATCCTGTTATTTACATTATAAATATTACTTTGAAATTACCCAGCCACCCTACCCACTAATCTGTCGAAGCGCTTGGCTACCGGCATGGTTTAGGAAAATGCACTCATAGGCAGACGGCATGAGTGTCGCCGACTGTTTCAATCGACGACAGTGAATACATAGTGAATGCACTGTGAATGCTCTGTGAACGCAAAGTGCATTCACAATTCATTCACAGTGCATTCACAGTGGGTAGGGTGGCTGGGTTGGTAAGTTCAGGGTCGCGAGTTCGATTCTCGGTATGGGGACAGGATTTTTTCTCGGCACAATTTCAAAGTAATATTTATAATGTAAATAACAGGATTAGAAAGCAAATACATAGAGTAGTGAGGGAGGAGAACGGGGGGAAATAAGAAAAATATTTTTTTTATTCTTACAATTATTTTATGTTTACAATTATCGTTCCTCACAGTGCATTCACAATTCATACGCAGTGTATTCACAGTGCATTCACAATTCATTCACAGTGCATTCACAGCGTATTCACAGTGCATTCACAGCGCATTCACAGTTCGTTCACAATGCATTCACAGTGCATTCACAGTTCGTTGACAATGCATTCATGTGACGACATGTGAGTATCAACAGACTTTCTGTTTCTGCTCCTTGCTTATTAAACTGTTTTTTGGCAAGCACATACTGAATTTTGCTTGTGGGAGTTGAAACTCTGTTACAGTTGAGTGCAAAGGTTGCGCTCGTATGCTTTTGTGAGTTGCAATCTGAGCATGGTGATTGAAATCTGTCAATTTCTTCTGGGACCTGTCAACCTAACCTCAATCGTCTGGACTTGTTCTGCGCCTTGAGTGCCGCTTGATCGTTTGGACCGTGCCTTTTCCTGCTCTTGGGGCCGTACCAGCCGTCTCACTGCACGCACGCGAGTCACTACATTATTTTATTTTTGTTTATTGTCTGATTGTTGACATTCCGGCTCTTGTTTACTGATTGATGCACGGGGCCTTGCCCAACTGCGTTACGTTCCTGGCGAACCGGTCTGAAGTGATCATCAGGATATATCACTTCATTGCTGCCAATCCTTGGTGTAACCTCAGTCTGTATTTTATCTTACATTACCGGCCATTGATATAGAGGGATATTTCCTAGACTGAACTGAGTTATGCCTGGAAACACTTTTACCAGTTCCCAGAAAGATACTTGTAGATATTGTAATCAGACATGCCTTCTTATTAACGCAGCCTTCTGTAAGTGTGGCGCTCCCTACCATACCAGCTGCATAAACAGAGTTCGGGTCTTACCGTCAGGCGCACTTGCTAAGTGTTGTGGTACAGAAGAGCCTAATTCTATTGACCGAGATTTATTGTCGGTTTCTCAAATGGACCACACACTATCATCGACTTTCTCATCTTCCAACTTGGCAGCCCAGGGGAATCCGTCGAATGCTGATCTCATGGTGGCAATTATGAAACTCTCCCAGGATGTCAATGACAAATTTGAAAAAGTCAATCGTGACATAGCTGATATCAAGTCATCAATCTCCAAAATTGAATCAAGCAATGAGGCCCACGAACGCAAGATTGAAGCATTATCGGACCGTGTCATTGATGTGGAATCACAAGTGTCAACCATGGTGCCGGGAATGTTGCAGCAAGCTATGGACTCTGCCCTCACGGAAATGTCTGACCAAGACAACAGATCCCACAATGTTGTTTTCTTCAACCTTAACGAGACTGTCTCGGCGAATCGCGAGGAGAATAAACGGAATGATGGTATTTTGATTCAGCATCTCCTTGATTATCTCCGGGTTGATGAATCTGCTCGCCCCAAAACATTCTTTCGTCTTGGGAAACCAATACCGGGATCAACCTCAACCAGGCCTTTGAAGATGATTTTTCATACTCAACAGATGGCAGAGCAATTCTTGGCGACATTTTGGGCCAGGAAACAGAATCCCGCAACTTCGACGGAAATAGTACCAGTTTCCTGCACGCGAGATCGCACACCCTATCAACAACGTCAATACCAGGAGCTGAAGAAGGAATTAGATTCCAAAGCCCCTACCGATCGTTGCAACTGGAAGATATCCTATCGAGGAGGAGTCCCCAAACTGATCAGAGTCCCCAAATCGGCCAAAACCCCTGTCGCACGTCTGAACCACTAGTTGGTCACTGGGCTCACCAACTGAAATTCTACTATCAGAATATCCGTAGCATCGTGAACAAGCTTGATTGCTTGCTTTTAACTAATATTGACCCTTTCGATTTTATTTTGCTGACGGAAACGTGGTTGAAGCCAGAGATCAACTCGAGTGAGTTCTTGACCTTGGACCTCTTTGAAGTATTTCGCGCGGATAGGCCTGATAAAAGAGGGGGAGGGGTTCTCATAGCGGCCAAGTCATGTCTAAAATGTGCTGTAGTTAATGTTGATAACATTAAAACATCCAATCCTGATATCGATGTTATCGCGGTTGCAGTATCTAGAGGCGGAGTTAAATTCCAGTGTATTGTCGTGTATATACCACCAAGTATATCTGTTATCCAACTTGAAAGTTTTTTGTTAGACCTGACCAACCTAGACACTATCTGGAATTCTCAGCTTCTAATTGCTGGCGATTTCAACATCCCATATTTTGTTAAGCATTTAGCGCAAAAAGTAATCGATCCAAAATCGACATCATTGTGCGATTTTATGAATTTTTATAATCTTACGCAATATAACCAAGAATTCAATAGCACTGGTCGGCTCTTAGACATAGTTTTATCTTCGTTGCCTTGTGTAGTTCTTGAAGAGCCCGACCCAATTTTCCCTGTCGAAGCATTCCATCCTCCCCTTATGGGAACTCTCTCACCCCATGTAGCTGACTTTAGAGTCGATTTGTCACCAAACAGACGCAGGCGTAATTTTAAAAAAGCAAATTTTATCAACATATCTCGCGAACTTGACTGTGTAGATTGGCAATTCTTATTAGAGTATACCGACGTTGATGATGCATTGGATGACTTTTATATGTTACTTAACGATATTATTGTCAATAATGTGCCGTTGGTTCCCGTATGTCCAGCAAAATATCCACCTTGGTTTACGAAGGAGGTCATATCACTAATTAAATTGAAAAATAGGCTGTGGTCCAGATTTAAAATCTCAGGTTCTGTTCACCTTGGGCAGCAAATTAAATGTCTGGGTAATAAGATCAAGTTCTTTAAATCACGCGAAAAAAGTGCCTTCGAACATCGTATTGACTCAGACCTGGCCCTTTTTCCATCTAAGCTCTGGAGCCTAGTCAATACTAGGTCAGGCTCCTCTAGAATTCCAGGCACTATGTTTGTAGGTGAAACATGTACTTCAGATCCAGATCAAATCCTTAAGCTATTTCGCGACTTCTTCTCGAATACCTTTTTACTTTCTACATTACCTATTCCTGTCTCTCATGGTCCTCTGTCACAAATAAACCTGCATGCTAACCAACTGTCCCCTCAGGATGTAAATAAGTACATGTGTAGACTTCCGAACAAACTAACGTCAGGCCTTGATGGTATCCCTGCTGTTTTTGTCAAGACGAGTCATGAATCATTGACTCTACCAATATATTTTATTTGTTCGATGGCACTTGCATCGGGTACTTTTCCCCGTGCATGGAAGAAAACAAAAATATGCCCAATTTTCAAAAATGGAAATAAACAGAGAGTGGAGAATTACCGTCCGATCGCAATTCTCTCCAATTTTTCGAAGGTCTTGGAAAACCATATTTACGATGTAGTTAGTACAGCTTTCAAACCTGTTATCTCGCCGTTTCAACATGGTTTTTGGAAGGGGAGATCGACAGTTACTAACCTTTTGATTTTCTCACAATTTATTTCCCAACATCTTAATGTGTACAACCAAATAGACGTAATATATACAGATTTTTCCAAGGCCTTCGATAAACTTAATCTTAACATCCTTTTATCCAAATTGAACCTGCTTGATATCCCACATAATTATCTTGTACTGATAGAGTCGTATCTTTCTGATAGACCGAATTTTGTCGAGCTGGCAGGTCTTCTCTCTGACCCATTTTTCCCAACATCGGGTGTACCTCAGGGGTCAAATCTTGGCCCTCTGCTATTTTCTATTGCCGTAAATGATGCCCCGTTAGGACTCACCTGTTTTATATTAATATATGCCGACGACATCAAGCTTTATTTACCTGTAAACAGTACATCAGACTGTGAATATTTACAGGCTAACCTGACCAGATTCGCTATATGGTGTAAAGAAAACGTTTTATATCTCAACCCAGGTAAATGCCAGGTCATGTCCTTCTTCATTTCTAATCCTATCTCATTCGAATATGAAATCAATGGTATAACACTTGAAAGAGTCCATGTGAAGAGAGACCTGGGAGTGATATTCGACTGTCATCTTACTTTCAAACACCATATAGAGGATGTGATTAGTAGGGCGAATAGAACCTTAGGTTTTATACTGAGGTTCGGCAGGAACTGTAGATCTATTAAGACCCTAAAAATCTTGTTTAATGCCCTCGTACGACCAAGGTTGGAATATGCTGACATTATTTGGACATCCGATCTGGCCAAGCACATCAAGGCACTAGAAAATTGTCAGAGGAGATTCGCTAAGTATTAGATATTTAGGGACACCGGTGTCTACCCAGAGAGGGGAATCGATTCTAGCCGGCTTTATAATATGTTTGACATGAACTCCTTAGCCGATAGAAGGCGTTTACACATGATCATATACACCATCAAAATTGTTCGAGGCTTAATTGATTCCCCTTCTCTCCTGGCTACAGTTCCATTTGCTGTTCCGCAACGCAATACAAGATATCCCGCAATAATTGTTTCTCCCCCACCGACAGTAGCCAATCGTTGTGTTGAGATCTAACTTCGCGAAAATGTTGACTCACACAAATAATTTTCTTACCCACAACGCATCGTCAATTGATCTTTTTTGTGATTCAGTTGTTCAACTCTACACCGCCGTTTCTGCTTATATCTACTCACATGTCGTGTAATGTTGAATTGATTATTGCTACTTACCCTATTAATGGTATTTACCACCATTTTGTACAAATAAAAATAAATAAATAAATAAAAATAAATTTTTGAACATTGATGATGATGAACGTTCGAACACTTCATTCGTTAAATATCCATGAATATTCAACGAATATTTTCAAAAATTTTTTGTAGTAGTTATAGTTTTTTGTAGTTGTAGTTATGTAACATAACGTTTTAAGACGCACTTTATTAAAAAATAAGATAGATAAACAAATGAGAAGTCTGCTTCGAGTCCAGTTTTGTGCAACTCGTAAAAACCTGAGTCGAAAAAACCTACATTTCGAACAATTTCGAACGTCAAATTTAAATACATTCAAATTAATTTCAAATTGCACTAAACTGCGCCATCTATGATATCGCTGCCGAACTAACACAAAACATTGTTATGTACCGACAAATCGGTCATAACGATTGGCCGAATTTATAACTGATGACTAAATTTCATTCCATGCCGAAATGTACACGTGCAAAGGTCATGCTCTAGAGGGCAAACACGCGCCTTCGAAACTCGAGCGTCCTTTATCTCGGCCGAGAAACGTCGCTCTAGCAAGTTCGAACTCGCAGAGATTGTTTATGAAATAATCGCCGCCATGAAAATGTGTCATCGGTCTGCCTGGACAAAGGGACTCGATCGCCGCGATCGGGGCTTGTCGCTAAGCCATCCCCGCTTAGGGCCCGATTCGCGACCTCTTAAATATAGCGTCCCTCAAGGCGCGAGAGTCAGTTTAGTTTTAGTCCGAACATCGTAATTAGTGAGCCATCATTAGAATCAGTGAACCACCCCTTATGTAAAGAGTCGTATGGCCAATATATGGTCTGAGTAATAGATAGTAAAGAGTTTTTATTCGTAATTAACCCTCCCTTATCCGGACACCGTTGCTGATTCAACTGGAAAGACACCTCCTGCAGAGACTACGCAACAATATTTAGGGCACTTAGAAAAATTGGCATAAATATAAAATTGTGATGAACGATACCTCATTTTAAATCTGTCAGTTCGCTGAATTCGAAATAAATAGATAAATTTTGTTGTTATTTGATTTGGAGGAGACTATTTTTATATCAAAATATGTTTCTTAAGGTTAATTCTAAGAAACATAAAAACATGCTTTATTTGCATATTTAGGTAATAAACAATGATCGCACACACACACGCGCACGCGCGCACGCGCACACGCGCACGCACACGCACACGCACACGCACACACACACCACAAAAAAGTACTTTTTCCCCGCTTTTGAAGGGAAAAAGCGGGGAAAATCAATTTTTTGCCCGCTTCTAAGAAATTCGAATTTTTTATTTGTCCCGAAGTGGACAGGAAGAGTGTCGGCGAAATTAAAAAACATTTTTGTAATAAAAAAAATTCATAAAA
The DNA here is from genome assembly GCA_022817645.1 of Ceratoteleas bidentatus. Classification (NCBI taxonomy): domain Eukaryota; kingdom Metazoa; phylum Arthropoda; class Insecta; order Hymenoptera; family Scelionidae; genus Ceratoteleas; species Ceratoteleas bidentatus. The sequence goes on from JABFPB010003600.1 coordinate 9,805, forward strand.
AGTCATAAAAATTAAAAAAAAAAAAAAGAATGTTTTTGAATTTTTTTTTGAGTTTTTTAATTTTGTTGCATTCTTTTGAATTTTTTTCTATTAAAACATTTTTTTTAATTTTTTTGATTTTTTAACATTTATTTTGAATTTTTCTGATTTTTTTGAATTTTTGTTTGTATTAAAAAAATTTTTTTAATAAAAATTTTTTTGATTTCAAAATTTTTTTTATTTTTTAAAAATTTATTTCATTTTTTTTGAGTTAAAAAAATTTATTTTCCATTTTTCCATAAAAAAACCCAAAAAAACATTTTTTTGGGTTTTTTTTATTTTTGGGGAAAGTAAAAAATTTTTTTGTCATTTATTTTAATTTTCTTTGAATTAAAAACAAATTTTTTTATTTTCCTTGAATTTTTTTGTAATTTTTTGATTAACGAAATAACGAAATAACGTAATTTTCACGTTATTTCGTTAGAAATAACAAAATAACGCATTCTTTTCGTTATTTCGTTAGTTTTAACAAAATAACGCATTTTTTTTCGTTATTTCGTTAATTTTAACGAAATAACGTTTTAGTAACGCGTTATTTTTAACGATAACGTAACGCTAACGAAATAACGAAATTCGCGTTTTCTGACAACCCTGGTTAGAACAAATGATCTCATCACAATCTTTAACGCGGAAGCGTTCGCGATTATGAGAGCGTTAAATTTGGTATACGATTCTGAGTCATCGAAAGCAGCGATCATCTCAGACTCACGCAGTGTTTTAGATGCACTACACAGCATTGATAAAAAAGGGAACCTCGAAGCAAATTTGTATAATATTAAATACTTGATATCTATTCTTGTAGAAAAGGGTGTGGAGGTCAGCCTTCTCTGGGTACCGAGTCATTGTGGTATTCGCGGAAATGAAACTGCTGACGAGTTGGCTTCCCAAGCTCTAAGACTAGATGAAATTTCTATTAAACTTACTAGCTACACGAATTTAACCGGTATTTTCAAAAAAGACATGTTAGAAGCTTCTAGGACCAAGTTGAAAGACCAAAGTAGAAATAAGGGCAAAAGGTATTTTTTTATAAAATTAAGAAAATTATTGCGGAACCGTAGTTTAAAAATAAAAAATTGTGTAGAAGTGAAATTTGTTTTATATCTAGAATCAGAAGCCACCATACGCAGAGTGCAGCACATCTTTTTGGTAAGCAGATTGTAGATCAAAATTTTGCGAATGTGGTGATGTCCAAGATCTGAACCACATGTTCATTGAATGCCCCCTCTTGAGACATGCGCCAATCGAACTATTTACAAGACTTTTGAGGTAGATTCGGAATTAATGGAGAGGTCCCAAAGGGACATACACCATCTGGCCTTCTCTGACAACACTAGAGTTCATTAGATAATTTTCAATTACGCTCAACAACACGACCTGTCGGTTTAGCTTTGCAAAATTGAGGCAAGATTTAACTTAATTTTCTTTATTTTGATCTGAATATTTGAAGAGAGACGAATCATTGGCTCAATATCAGATATTTTCGCAAGAGATGTCCGGGTCGAGGCGACACGTGACAATGCGGTGATGTCCGAAGCGCTATTAAGCCCGCTCCACGCGGTCTGACGCGGACTCGCGCGAGGATGCCCGCGTGGTAGTCCCCGCCGGCCCCACGTCTGCGGTGCGGCGTGCCTACCATGACGAGGGAGCCTTCACGTGGCCGTCAGCACCTCGTTCTCCGCCGGGCCAACCTGGTCCTCCGGGTGCATCCACTGCTCCAACGGTCGCTGGGGTCGCTCTCATGGTATCGAAGGTTTTTTGATGGATTCAGAAATCCATCAAACAATCGGAAAACCTTCGGAAAACCTTCGGTAAACCTTCCAAAAACCTTCGGAAAACCTTCCAAAAACCTTCCAAAAACTTTCCAAAAACCTTCCAAAAACTTTCCAAAAACCTTCGGAAAACCTTCCAATAACCTTCGGAAAACCTTCGAAAATCCGTCGCAAAAACGTCGGAAATCCGTCGGGAATCCGTCGGGAATCCGACGGAAATCCGTCGGAAATCCGTCGGAAATCCGTCGGAAATCCATTGCAAAACCGTCGGAAATCCGTCGCAAAAACGTCGGAAATCCGTCGCAAAACCGTCGGAAAGCCGTCGCCAAGCCGTCGCAAAGTCTTCGCAAAGCTGTCGCAAAGCCGTCGCAAAGCCGTCGCAAAGCCGTCGCAATACCACCTGCACCTTGGATTACCCCGGAGATTAGGAATGAGATGGCTCTTCATGATCGTTATCGAGCTAGATTGAAGCGTAACCGCAACCCAGAAATGGAGAGCCTGTTCGTAGCCCAACGTAATAGAGTTCAGTCCCTGATTATCAAAAGTCGTCAAACTCACAATCTCCATAAATTAGATACATGTCGGACTCCAGAGGAAGGTTGGCGGGAACTCCGTAAACTTGGAATTGTCCCATCACTTTCCCCCACACGCCTGCCCTTTAACTCCAGCACCTTTAATAATCACTTTGCGTCAATCGCCTCGGATACATCAGTTTCACTCTACAACTATGACCTAATGCAGTTTCTTCATGTTACCAATGATCCTGACCTTGTCCGCTTTTACTTTAAGTACATCACTATGGATGATTTCTGTATAGCATTTGTTAGCTCTAACTCTAAGTCTATTGGCGTTGATGGCATTACATGGTCCCTATTGGAGAAATCGCTACCTGTAACTGGGCCTTTGTTACTCGAATTATTAAATCGATCGTTAACGTATTCTGAGTTTCCTCAGATTTGGAAAAAATCTATTGTTGTACCCATACCCAAAAAACGTCGTCCAACGAACCTGAACGATTTTCGCCCAATTTCATTATTGCCTATTTTGTCAAAAGTACTCGAGCGACTTGTCCATGTCCGGGTGACCGCGTTTCTTCAGCATTACAACATCCTTAACCCATTGCAGTCTGGTTTTCGCAAAGGATACAGTACTCAAACGACACTATTGCGACTTATTGATGATATCAAATTTGGTATGGACAAACGTGAGCTAACGATTTTGATTCTTTTTGATTTTAGTAAAGCGTTCGACATGGTGGACCATGGTATCTTACTCGGCAAACTGAAAACCTTGGGATTTTCCAATCCTGTACTTAGATGGTTTGTTTCCTACCTGTCCAACCGTAGGCAGGCAGTACCCGACACCGAGGGAGCCACTTCCGAATGGATTGACATACATAGGGGCGTGCCACAAGGGTCGGTTCTTGGCCCACTTTTGTTTTCATTATACATTAATGATCTTCCAAACGCACTTAGACATATGTCCCACCTTCTTTATGCAGACGATCTTCAGGCATACATGTCATGTAGGCCGTACGATCTTAGAGAAACGCTGTTGAAGGTCGAGACTGATGTCATGTCTATTCGGCAGTGGGTTGACCGTAACAAACTAGCGTTGAATTTGTCTAAGACCAAGATCTTATTTTTCAGTAAGTCCCGACATATTGGCAGTACCTGCGTTGAAACACTTCTTGAAATGAACTTTTTGAACAACCAAATTCCCGTAGTCACTTCCGCTAGAAATCTGGGAGTCTTGCTGAATAGTCAATTGGATTGGTCAGAGAATATTGTCTATACGAGTGGAAAGATTTTTTCTTGCCTTAAGAGACTGAAGTCATCTGGCGGATCACTTTCGATGGCTGTTCGTACCCGCCTAGTTATGTCTCTTGTTATGCCACATATCGACTATTGTTGTCTTGTGAACCTGGGCACTGGTGACGCGAATAACGCTATTCTGGAGAGAGCTCTAAACGCCTGTATTCGGTTTATTTTTAGAATTAGACGTACCGAACACATTACATCTTACTATGAGAGGCTGGGGTGGCTAACGGTGAGAAAACGGCGACTTTACTTTCTTGGCTGCTTATTATTCCAACTCCTTTCAACTAACACTCCATCGTATTTAGCCGCTAATCTGTCTCCCTATATTCCCCCACATAACCATAACTTGCGTCAATCTACGATGATCCTTCAAGTTCCTTTTGCGCGCCTTGAAATTTATCGAAGATCCTTTTCTGTAGCTGGCCCTCTTTTTTGGAATGCTCTTCCTCGCGAGATAGTTAACTCGCCTAGTCTGGAGATATTTAAGCGTCGACTACGACAATATTTATTAAACACCAGGAACCTTGGTGTTCCTGCTGTTTAATAGCAGGAATTCTATTGTTGTTTCCGGATATCTGAGCTTATTAGTCATTTGTATTGTGACGTGACTGCCTTTCCAGCCGGTTGCATAGGGGATGTTAATTCAGATAAGGGTAATTTGGTTGCAACAAAAATTCGGTCAGGATCGCCACCGAGGATAGGCCTCGGACCATACCAAAAATGTTACTCAAACTTAACAATTTAACTCAATACTAACAACCAAGGTCCAGCCAAATTACCCTGCAAAACCGAACTGTTCCGTGAAGCGGGACATCCCAGATTTTAGTGCGCAACGAGATTCCAGATTTTTCCTATCATATGGCGGGAAATTCAAATAACTAACCAACTAACCTCAATCTAATAACCAAAACCAAACTCTAATTTATTCCAAAAATTCATTTCCAACAAACTGTAAATTTCTCACAAAATTTTATTCTAACTAGACTCAACTCGCAATTTGGGCCTGACAAAATGGCCGACAGCTATTATTTTCCAAAATTACGCAATCATAAACCAAATGTGGCTCGCCGCCACATATCCAACAAATTATCAACTCTAAACAAATCCAATTTACAACAAAAATATCCTACAAACTAATGCTACTCAAAGTTATGGACCCGGACGCGAATTTATGCCCTCGCTACGCGAGATATAGGGGAGTTAGATGTTCGCATGTCCCCTTTTTCGCCGCCACCCAAAACCAGCCAGGTACGAGGAAAAAGAAAATAACAAAAACGCGATAAACAGGGGTGAGGGTGAACTGATCACGGGAGATTCCGGGTGGGGGCTGCCAAGAGGGGGGGAATAGAAAAGAAATCTAAATGCCCAGATGGGGTACGCGAAAATAATGACGAAAAATAAAATATCAAAAAAAACGCGAAAAGGGGCTAGGGTGACTTTAGCAACGGGAGATTGGGGGAGGGGCAGCAACCGAGGGGAGGGAAGAAAAGAAAACTAACTGCCCAGATGGGGTACGCGAAGATAATGACGAAAAATAAAATATCAAAAAAACGCGAAAATGGTGTCGGTTGGTGGCGTCTGACATAACTGGCGCGCAGGCGGGGTCCATCGGGGGGGCCCTGGACGAAGTGGCGCGTGTCGGCTACGCCGACTATACTGCAACCAACCATTCGGTCCATCGGTGTCACGCGCGAGCGTGCAGCTGGGGTTTGCCGCTAAAAAAAAAGAACCAGTCAGCGTTAACAGGGGTAGACTGGCTTCGGGTCGGCGACCACCACGTGAAATGATCTGTGCGTGGCTGAGTGATTCAATTCGCAACTAATGGAGAGATAAAACGCGCAATCCGGGAGGTGTGGAGGAATCTGACTTAGGTGGACAGGGAAACCGAGTTTACCCTGCTCATTGGTCCCTAGTCTTGGGGTCCAAACAGGTCGGGCAAGTCACGCGAGTGACCTCCTGGCGTCCGCATCCAGAACAACTGATGCGGCGGGGTTCAGAGCAGTCGCGTACGAAATGGTCCGGACTGCGGCAGTTGTAACATACGAGTGACCGTGAAGTGAGGGGAGCAGGGGTACTAGATGGAGTAGATGCAATGGAGAAGTCGGCGGAAGGATGGGGGTTCGCTACGGGAGGTCGTGAGGAGTTCCCGAGGTTGCGGACAGGGGCCGCCAAGTTCGATACTTGAGGTCGCGAAGGGGAGGGGGTAACGTTAGGCTGGGAATTCGAGGGGGTTTTCTCGGAGCGCGATCGCGGGGGATTTGGCTGCCTGGATGGTTTTCTAGCCAAGAGATCTTTCGAATCTTGGTTGGGTTCGAAGTCCAGCACGTCAGCTGCAAACACAGAAACTTTTTGGCGAGGCTTGTGTTTAGGCGCATGGTATGCCAGGGTCGGGCACAGGGAGTTGTCGGGTGATGGGGGTCCGTGGAATGCTTTCTCGCTATTATAAATACGCTCGCGACGCACCGCGGTGAGTTCGAGTTGTTCGAATGACGCGATATCCTCCCGAGGAATTACGAGACGTAAGCGGAACTGTAGGTTACGGTAGGCTCGGTCGATAGCTGCCTGTTCGCTCCACGGTGGTCGAGCGCGATTAATAAGGGCCCGGATACAAGTCAGGTAATCCGCTACGGGTTCGTCGTCACCTTGGGTCCGTTTTTCAATCTCTTCCCGCAAGGAATATTGGTAATCTGGATCCGCAAACCTAGCTCGACAGGCTTCCGCAAAAGCGTCAAATGTTGCCCAATCCGCGCGCCTGTCACGGAACCACTCGCTAGCAAGTCCAGTCAGGAGGGCTGGAATACACGCTAATAGGTCGTCATCTGGGATTTGCATGATGTTACGCATCTCATCTAGGCGATTAAGGTAATCGTCGGGGTCCTCCTTGCCGGAGAACCGCAGGTTCCACTTCCGTAAGGAATCTAGAACCTGCCCCAGGTTGGCGCGATTGTCGTTTCGCCGACCGAAACGGTCGGCAACCGTGCGCCGAGGTGGATGATCGTAATAATCACGCCTATCATTAACGTCCGGTCGGTCAGAATAATCGGAGCGATGGTAGCTATCCCGGTGATACGGGTCGGCGGGTTCAGATGGGAATGGTGGACGAGGGTGGTTGTCGAAACTTGCTGGATCGGGTTCGTGCGATATCCTGCGTTTTGGAATGGTTCCCGTGGGTCTAAATGAGAGGGCGGAATTACCTTGGAATTTTGCCTCCCTATCCTCGAATGCATATTGTCTTTGCGGGGGAGGGTGGCTCGTAACGCGAGGGGTTG
>JABFPB010003601.1:0-16702 GCA_022817645.1 Ceratoteleas bidentatus
AATAAACCAGATTTTAAGTTTCATCGAATTCTTATTATTTTAACTTATTGAAATAACCACCTTAAAACGATACCCCTCGTCCCCTCGCAAAATGTCGCTTGCTCCATCTCCCTCGCGCTTTCTCTATCCCACACGCTGCTTTGCTCGCCAACCTTCAGTCGCTTGCACTCCGCCGCTCCCCCCCCCCTCCTCTCCCCGGGCGTGCGTGCCGTCGAGGCGTCGCGTCGTCCCACTCGCTTGCGTTTCCGCCAAAGGACGGCTCGCCGCGACTCGCCTTCGAGTCGAGTGGGGGCGCTGCTGCCGTGTGCCGCGACGTTTTGCGCGACAACTCCCGTGCGAGCCATCTTGCGCGCCACATGCGCCGCTGAGCCAAGCGCGAGTCCGCTCCAGCACCGTCCGGGGCGTCCGGGTTGGCCGCCGGACCACGGCAAAGCGCTCCAGGTGCGCGCGACCACTTACACTCGTGCCCGTGAATGTGTGCGTAAGTCCGGCCACGTACATGTGTGTGCATGTGTGAGCGAGGGTTGACGTGGGTGACTTTGTTGTCGCCGCGATATAAATACGCCGAGCACCGATTCGGCGTCGCCGACGGGGACGACGTCGTCGGCGAATCGGCATTACCGCCCGATTACCATTATGATTGTGGCGCTCCAATTTCGACTGGCGTTTTATGAGCTTTATCGATTGAATATAACATTTCGTTTAATTGGATTGCCGGACGGATTGCAGTTTAGGACTCGGGCTATGGTAATCGAAGGAACGGCGGAACCGAGCTAGATGGCCAGATAACGAGGACGCGCGCTGGAATTATCTGCGTTAGATAATGGAAAATGCGGCTTTCTATTTTTAATCTCGCCGTCGGACGGCGTAGAAATCGCGAGGCTCGGCGACGACGTTTGATTGGCGCGAATTGCGGGGAATAGAGGGCGCCTTTGACGGCTCCGTTGGCGCTAAAAAAATAGGCTCGTTGGCGCAATTATTCCAATTGCCAGGTACGTACGCACACGCACACACGTAATGCGACGTTGCCGTGGGCAATTGGACGTCGCTGCGGACCGCGATTGTTGAGACGCAGTGGAATGTCCCGTTCGACGGCCGAGGCAATTGATAAAGTCGGTCGATAAAGATGGATTGTTGAGTCCTAAGGCCTGCTGGGAGAGAAGTGAGGATGTCGATGGGTGATTAGTGTCACGTGACTCGAGGGTTTTGATCAATTTGTTTCGGGTTGGATAGGTATGTAGCAGTGCTTGAGGAGAGTTTGTTGCAGTTTCAGGGTTTGGAGGAGATTGGGAGGAAAGAAGAATTTGTAATAAAATATTGATATGTAAATAGTGTTATGCAAACAAGTGACGTAGAGAAAGTGGAAGAGAAATGTAGCTAGGTGTTGGAAGGAAAGAAACGAAGTCTCAGTTTTGTAGTGAAGTATGTTAGTGGCATAGTTTGGTAGGTTAGTATTTGGTATTTATCTTAGGCAAATGATTTGCAAGATATGTATTATATTGTATGGTCTCAGGTAATGAATAAACGAACACTGAACCCAAAGGACACAATGACAACTGCACATGTTTCCAAACCCAAAAATTGCTCCACCAAAATACTTGAGTGATGAGGTACTAGCTTGTGGAACATTTTACAATGGAAAAATTTATCAGTTCACTGTTAAAAAAGTCAATTTTTGCATTTGAAAAAGATGCGGAAAAATGGTTAATTTAAGAAATATGTTGATTGTAACCTTTAAAGGAGTGGCAAATATTTAAACTTAAATCTAGATTGAATTGCACCAAGTTATAAAACCTACATTCCCTCATAAACAAAAATCGCAATAAAAAAAGGTAAAACCCAGCGTTATTCAAGTGAATTCAAAATTAGTTTAACATACCCAAAATTAAAAAAAAAAAAATCATGACAAACTCATTCAACAAACCTCAAAGATGCATCTTCCCATTAACAAAAACCAAAAACAAATGAATCATCACCCCAAACATCTGCACAAATAATAAAAAAAAACAAATCTTCAAACAAACTTCAAACATGCATCTTCGCAATAACAAACCAAAAACAAATGACAAATCATCACTCTAAAGCACTAATAATAATAATAATAATAATAATAATAATAATAATAATAATAATAATAATAATAATAATAATAATAATAATACAAATATAACACATCCTCAAACAAACCTCAAACATGCATCTTCGCAATAAAAAAACAAATGACAAATCACCCCAATCCCTGCACCACAAAGGTCGAAGTATTTGGTTATGTGTAACGTAAACAAAGACAGATACTCAGAAAAGGCGATGCTTAAATAGCGTATACACCAACAGAGTTGGATCGGGTCCTAACATTTAATAAAGTTATGTTCATTGATAGTGAAAAGTGTTTTTCTTATTTAATTCGCCAACTCGCTCAAGGAGAAGGCCAAGCGCCGACAGCTTATCGGCCCAGCACGCTGACACTCCGCGAGAATTTCATAAAAGCTAAGAAATCCAGCTCACAAGTAAGTTGATGGCCGATTTTCATTCAGAAGAGAATAATTATTTCAGAAATCGGAAAAGAAATCTTGAGTGATATTTAAGAAACTTATTTGAATGCTGTTTAAAGATATTTTAAGTAAATTACAGATTTATTTAATTAAATTCAGAAATGAGAAATAAAGCCAAGGTCAAACGATAAAAACAAACGAATCGTGGGCAAGTTTTGTTTTGATTTTCTCTTGTTTTATGAAGAAGGAAAGTTCTAGAACATTCAAGAATAAATACATTCAGATGTTTTTAATAGATATCTAGTACAAATAAAAGTTTTTCAGATTAAGGTTAATTGAAAATTCAAATATATCAAATTCAGACTGTTTTTACATATTGATATTTTAAATTCAGATTATTTATCTCAATTCAGATATTTCAGACTCAGATTTTTCACAATTCAGATATTTCAGATTCAGACTTATCTCAATTTTAAGGTGATACAGATTCTGATTAAGATTCTTATATTTTCTTGAGGGAATTTTAGTTTTTATTCAGATTGAAATTATTCAGATGTAAATTCTGATAAAAGAATTGATCAGATTAAAAAAAATAATACAGAATATTACAATAATGTATTCAAATCAGACATCTCGACAGTTATTCGGAGGAAAGACATTTGCCGTGCAATGTTTATAATTCTGAATGACTGGAGTGTTTTTGTGTATGCCGCGCTTGCTCCACACGGGATCATACAGCTGTCCGGATTTGGCTGATTTTGGTGGTACTAAACTTAGTTTGAATTTGGTGTTTTTGAGTGGTAGTGAGCGAGGGTGTGTACGAAACAACTCGTTGCATTTCTAGTAGCAGTGCTCTAGAATTTGTTTACGTTGTTTATAGTGTCTGACAATGAGAAGGATGGAAAAAATTAGATTCAACAGAAGCTCGATGAAATTTCCGAGCATAAACGGATTCTGGAGGAAGCGGAAAAAGAGCTTTTGAAAAAGCATTTCCCAGAAGAAGTCAAGGCACATTCAGAGGACATAGACAAGGTTACTGAAAAAGATAAGGAAGCTGCCTTATTAAAAGAAATAAATGATATGAAGCTGGATGAGATTAAAGACAACATTTGTACTACTGTTGCCAATATCATAAATTCGAAAAATGAAAATCGTCCCATCATCAACAAGGATGAGGTTCTGCTTGACTATTCACTATTGCAAACTCCAAAGAACGAGAAGAAGAAGTCAGCAGACACGTCGACAACATCTGGGACTTCAGCTTCACCTAAGACCATAGAAGACATCATTCAGAAGCTGGAATCAGTCTTTATCAAGGCCAGTGAGGTTTTAAAGTGCGCTACGAAGCTTGTTGAAGCTTCAGCAGCTGCTGAACGAGCAAGGGCTCGAACTTTAGAGGTAACATTCAAAAATCAGAAAAGTTCAGAGCATACATATGAAAATGAAAAATCCCTTAACCCTTCCCAATCCAGAAATAACATATACAGTTTAGATAATAACAAGAAAAGAAGTGCGACAAACCAAGATAGTTCAGATGTGTCACAACAATTGAATAAAATACAAAAAATGTCAGATTCTTCAGATGTTAGTATTGTCAGAGATAATTTGAATGAAATCAAGAAGACATTAGATGAAAGAAACTTTGCAAAGATAAATGTTAAAAGGGAATATAAATTGACTTCTAAAACTAGCTGGGAACTTTGGATGGATTATCTACGTTCGGATTTAATTTCAAATGATTGAATAAACATTATAGATAGCAGTATAAATGATTCACAAAATTATTCAGAGATTACATTAGAGAAGAGAAAGAGTTTGGTCAGAGACATAATAATAAATCACTTAGATGAAGTTTATCACAAGAGAATACTTTATGAAAAAGATCCTACAGCTATTTTAGAAAAACTTAAAGAAATCAAGAAAAGTGAGATAAATGTTACACATTCATCAGTTAGAGCACGTTTATATCAACTTAACCCATTGCCTATGCGAAAGGCGCCCCTCCAATTGTAACTAGAGAGAGATAGCGCATGTTTGAAAAGAGATAACCTGTGTAAACAACTGAATGTGGCCAATAGCCAAGGCAATTGGGACTAATACTCTGACAATTTTCCGGACACACTGAAACAACGCGTGCTGATTGGTTGCAACCTCACCTACAGGTGATTCGAGGCGCTGCACAGACAATCGGTTAAGATTTTAGCCAATTTACCAGACGGTCCCCTTAAACTAGCCTTCCCGATTCCTTGTCAAAACTATATAAACCTGGCCACATTTTTACTTGGGAATATTCTATGCAACCTCAGATTGCAGTAATTGCCCCTGTCTACCGTGAACCCGTACAACATGGATGTGTAGCGTTAAGATAATGACGTAAATGCATGAAATTTTAAATGTAATGTTTCGTTACATATATTTTAGTAAGATAAACAATTATAGTGTCGAATTACCCATAGCTTGGAAAATGTGAGCTGTCATAAAATCCATGGATGTTAATGTCTGCTGGGTTTCGAATTCCGACAGTTTAATTCTGTTGAATATTGCTGCCGGGTACCAGCCTCCTGATCCCAAACACGATACTGTGCCTGACCACAGCATTGACGTGTCCTGTAATTATTAATCAATTAAACAACTGATTATTTCTTGAAATAATTAAACTTATAATTATTTTTCTTAGGTCTTCTTAATAATAAATATGATAAAAATATATCGGTATTTACATTGGCATCCTTTTCGTTGGAGAAAACTGGAGGCGTTTTTGACACGAAACAGCGGAAACACGGCGGACACTTGTCTATTACTGTCTCAAGCACGAATCTCGCATTTCCGTAACTCGTACTATCAGCTAGACCAATGCAGTGTTCACTTTGGCTGGGAGGGAATATTCTGAAACACACAAAACTTACTTGTAAAATTTTGTGTGGTATCTGCAAATTGAAAATCATGACAATGTGTCATAAAAGCTATTGTGGTCACTATATCCGAAAAATAATTACTTTCCTAATACAAGTTCCACTTTAAAAGTTAACCTACCAGACAGAAACCTAGAATTCTGCTTAAGTGACGTTATGTTTAAATACAAAGTATTATATTCACAGTATTCATTGAAAAGTTGTGTTGATTTGTTATTTACTTTTTTGTTGCAAAAATCGGTTGGATGTGTCGACTGGTGTTCACCGGGTTTTTCAAGTGTAGCAACAATGCTTCCGACTCTTCCACGACGTTGACACCATCCACTTGAACTGTTTTTTGATATGGTCCATCAACGACTTGGTAACTCTCCGACAACCCTAACATTGCCACTGTATAATTCGTTTCGACACTAAAGATGAAAAACAGTTCCGTTAGATTTGTTCAAAATCAAAGTCAAATCAAATCTGACATCACCCTCGAAAAAATCGCGTGATTTCAAATTCACTTACTTCGTGGTGTTCAAACAGTCGAAAGCTGACAAAAGCCAGTGACTGTCAAGCATTATTGCAGTGCACCGAAAGACACCGTCTACGTAAACTGCAGCGTGCCAAGGTACCGGATATGTGATCAGATCAACCGAGAAAGGTTTTAAGTTGGCTTCGCAACTCAGGTAGAGAGCTGTGCAGGTGTCATTATCATCATTTGCATCACTCAAATGCGTAGAATTGTAGTTTATGTTGGACTTGGGTGCACTTCGAGAGACCATTGTCGTTAAGTTTTGCTTTTTTATAGATACCGTTTCCACATTTTTCATATTACTAAAAATACACCCAAAAAATTAATACCGATAGATACGTAAATCAAATTTTGGATTACAACCCAAATACCGTTGAGTTCTATTCTATACCTGAATCCAATGTACTGACACTGGAACTTTCCTGCTTCTGCTAGAGCTGTATCGTTGATTTGTTCTTTTGCAGAGCGACAGACTGGGACCCACTGGCCATCGATGTATTCTGTCAAGATACCGGAGTCACGCAAATGAGGGCGCTGGTCATTGTCCAAATACACCTTATTACCGTCTGTTAGAGCAACTGAAACATAATGGACAAACGTTTTCAAGATTGCTTTGATTGTAAAATTGTTTATATTAGTTGTCCTAAATTCATTGCAAAATGAATTCAGGACAGAAACATGGATATTTTTGAATTGTGTTTATTTAGACAAGAATAAGTACCCTTAGAGAAAATGCTATGGAGATACTTACAACAGTCAGCTTCGTCTTCCCCTTCTGGACAATCCTGACTTTCGTCGCACCTTTGTTCAGTTGTAATACAATGACCGGATCGAAAGCACCGAAACCCTTTATCGGTACATTGCCCTAATAATAAAAAATGAAAACAAAAGTTGCATAGTTATTTCACCAGAACCTTGCAGAATATCTCGATACCCCCAAGCAGAACTATAGTTTAATAGTTAAATAACTACAAGTTGCACATAGCCTATCGGTGCTTTCAAACATTTACAATTTACATTAGTTCTGGTCGGAGGTACAGATCGAATAACGATTAGGTCCAGCTAACAAAAATTTGGTTAACTTTCGATTCGATTGTCGAAGCTAAAATTGTGTTAATACCATTTACAAATAATTACCACAACTCGCATCCTCGTCTGAGAAATCCTGACAGTCGTAATGACCGTTACAAATTAAATCGGGATGTGTATTTTTCAGGTACTCCTTGCAAGTGCAATCAATCTCGTCAGTCCCGTCCTCGCAATCCACCTTTTTATTGCATCGGGCTTCAAGGTCCACAGCTTGTGGAATTCTGAAGGTACGGAAATCGATAGATCAGTGGTAATCTACTTCGAATCAGATTAGTTTAAATATAATAATGTGATTAGCCTTACTTCGTGCATGTAAAAAACTGATTTAATCGGAACAAATTAGGCCCACTCTCAGATTGTGTGGTAGGTATCAGTTCTGTAGTAGTTGAGACATATACCTCTGAGGTTGCTGGAGTCTGAGTGGTTTCATCTTGCAAATCAACTAGGATATATCATCACTTTGAAATGGTATATAATCTATCATATAACATGTATCTCTTAGTCAAATACGACAAGACTTACCACCATAATGATCCACACCCCGATCCTCTTCAGGCTTTTCCTCGATTTTTTCTATCTTCTGATAAGGTTTTTCCGAATCCTCAATCATGTTCTCATTCAACTCTTTATCTTCGACTTTCTGACTTTTGAAAGCGGGACAATTCGCTTCATCTTCCGCATCCAAGCAATCTACTTTCCTATTGCACCTTTGGCTTGGCTTCAAACATAGCCTTGCAGGGTTCTTGCAAGTGAACCCGGGACATTCATTATTAGGAATTACAGCGTCAGCTGTCGGATTCGCTGCAATCGAGAAACAATTATTTCAGTTACGTCTTAGTATTTGAGAAAAATGACGTTTACAGATAAAACAACTTACCCATCGTTTCTTCTATCCATTTAGAGTAAAATTTCACCTTGGTATAAATTCCAGGCTCCTCAGGTAGGGCACATCCAACACCACTACTAACGACTCCAGCAACGTACCAACGGTTATCGTTGTTGGAGCTTCTAAACAGGATAATCAATTATTAAGAAAAAAACCGACATTTAATATTGCCTCGCATAATATATGATTAAAAGAATTGAATGTTCATTGATTCTTCTTATTGATACCCTAATAGATCCAACATATTTGTATAATATAGGTATATTATATGTGATGTTCTACTGGGGTATGCTTATATCCCATCCCTAAACCTGGAATCAACCCAATACTTCACTTGCACATAAGCGGTCCTCCACTGTCTCCAGCGCAAGTGTCCTTTCCTCCTTCCGGATATCCAGCGCAAAGTATGGACTCATTTCCATCGGACTGAGTATTACATTTCGTCAAAATCGGTAAACCAACCTCTCGTAAATTGTTTACTATAGCAAATTGAGTTAGAGACTTGTGTTACGTACTCAGGTGTCTTGGCTATCGAATTAGTCTGTTTATAATTACCAGCTCCAGCGCGGAGGCCTTCTTGCGTGGCGCCCCATCCTACGGCTCTGCACTTGGTTCCCTCCGGTAGTTCGTCCACGAAGGTGCCGTTTCGTACGCTCGGAATGCAAGCGGGGCGAACCCAGCTGCTGAATTTGAGCTCCTCGGAGAGAAGGATCAACGCGATGTCGTTAGTCATTTCCTCGCGAGTGTAATCCGGGTGAGTATAGATAGCCTTGGCATAGCGAATCTGTCTCGTAGGCGGAAACGAGTTGCGACGTAAGGTTCCGACCGAAATTTCGTAGTAGGCTTTCGACTTCCTGTGAGGGGACATTGAGAGGAAAGAGTGACATTTTGGCAGTGGATATTTTTTGTCGGAGAAATTATGTCTTGTAGAAGATAAATCAAGATAAATCAAATTATAGAGTAAAGGTTCGTGAAATCATTTCATTTTTTAACAAATATAGTTTCTGTTGTCTATCAAACCAATATTTTCATGTAATGCAATATACAAGGCTGAACTATTTACTTATCAAGGCAGTGGGCAGCAGTCAAAATCCACTTTTCATTGATGATGGTTCCACCACATGTAAACACCCCGTTCATTGTGACCGTTGCCAAAAATGGCCAGGACTGAGGAGCGCTGTGTTGTCCGCCAACTATCCCAACAATTTCATTGTCAGCATCGACCGATCCATCATTCGTCTGTCCTTGATAAGTAGGTCGCATTGCAGATGTTTCTTCAATGTCATGATATCGTCCCAGTGTCGTACCACACATCAATTCGGGGCACTCGACAAATGTAATATCATTGCAATTTTTTGTCACTTCGGAAAAACTGTTTTGTTTTAAATCAATGCACCGACTTTTACCATTAGGTATCGGCTTTTTCATACTACTAGGGCTGATCCTGAGTGAAAATCAAGCACGTCCAACTAAATAATGTTTCGTTTTGATTATTTTTAAGTGACAATGAAATAATACTTACCCTTTCTCATGTCCACCACCCAGCTGACAAGCCTCGATAAGCCAGTCATTATTGGGATTTTGTACTGGATACCATTTGCCTTTAGAATTTCTGTACAAGTATCCCCTGTTGTATCCCACTCCTGTGACCTGCAAGCAAATCAAAAGCTGGGTCAAATCGGTTATTAAATTAAAGTATTTGTCGTAAAATCTCGCGGTATGAAAATAAAAAGATGTTCGTCCACCGGGGATTGTGATAAAAGTAATCAAAAGCTAAATAATAGTCATCCTACTTTGTCGTCCGTCGTCAGAAGACTGCAATTCTCTTCATCTCGACCATTGGGACATTGTTTGATATTGTCACACCGTTGTATAATTGGAATGCAATTAGACTCATTGTAGCTTTTATCGTAAATGTTGCACCTAAAGGAATTCGATCCGCAACCTGAAAGTATCTTCAGTCTATAGCATATTTAGCAAACGACGGCAGCAAAACTTTAATTATGAAGGTATCATTGAAGAAATTAATGATCATTAACTCATTGAAGCTGCGAAGACTCTGAGCGTCTCGGTGTGAAGAGCGTGGGAATAGTTCGCTTGTGTTAGTGTTTACATTCGAAATGCATTGAGGGGCGTCGCCTAATCTTTGTTTGTGTTGTATCCAGGAGTCTAGGAGGGGATAGAGATGCTGCTTCAATGAGTTAATGATTTTTTATAATTTTTTTTTTAATTTTTCAAAGCTATTTGAAAATAGCTTTGAAAAATTAAAAAAAACTACAAAAAAATGAAACTACAAATCGAGGGCAAGGGCAGCTTAAAAGGCTCTAAAAATGAACTGAAATATTAGTTTTAGTTCATTTTTAGTCTATTTCCTTTCATTTAGATGATTTTCTTATTGCGCGTCATACTGCGGGAATTTTAGAGGGAATCTTAAGGGGTTCGTTACAAAATATCATATGGTAAACATTGTGGAATATCTTATGGGATGTCTTGTGGGTAATCTTATGGAATCCATGCGTGAAAAATGTTATGGGGAAGTTTAGGGGTCATTTTAAAGCATTTGTTATGGAATATCTTATGATAAATCTAATAGGATGTTGTAAGGAATATCTTATGGTGCATCTTATGGGTTGTGTAATGAAAGATCTTATGGGTTGTGTAATGAATCTTATTGGATATAGTATGGCATATTTTATGTTGCACCTTATGGGATGTTTTATGGGATGTTTTATGAAAAATCGTATGTAGATGTTTAATGGAATTTTTTGTAGGTAATTTTATGGGATCCAATTGTAGATAACTTTCTGAGGAATTTTAAGGGTTTGTTGTTATATATATCTTATGGGATGTCTTATGGTATGTCTTATGGGATGTCTTATGGGATCCGTATTTGGAGAATTTTACAGGGAATTTTATGACGAATCTGAAGAGATATGGTATGGAATATCTTATGGTGAATATTACGACATTGCATATGGGTAATCTTATGGGATTATCTTATGTGGATCTTATGTGAATCTTATGTGGAGTATTTTACGGGGAATTTTAGAAGGAATTTTAAGGGGTTTGTTATGGTGATATGATGACATGGCTTATGGGTAATCTTATGGGACCCGTATTCTGAGTACTTTATGCGAAATTTTAGGGCGTAATCTTCTAAACCCTTAATGGGGGGAGGCGCGCGAAGCGCGCAGGTGGAGGAGCGAGCGGAATCCCCTAGTATAGAATAAAACAAAGACCTTTCGCTGATTTTTAAATCCCTATAGAAATTCTTCATTCGACTTGTTTCATTGCAGTAAAGGCAACCATTATTATAATGTTTATGTCGCCCTTTTTATTTTAAACAACTGTAATAATTGTTGCCGAAGACATTTTTGTGGTTGCTCTAACCGTTTTTAACGTTATCCCCACCATTTGCTACATTTGTACTATCTATTCTTTATTCACATCCTGATCATTTATTAGGCTTCTGTTGACCAATTTTAGTGATTGTCTTGACTATTTTTTATCGTTGTCCGGACTAGTTTTTATGGTTGTCCTGACAAGTTTTTCTGGTTGTCTTGACCATTTTTAATGGTTGTACTTACCATTTTAAATGGTTATCAAAACCATTTTTTATAGTTGTTGGAACCATTTTTATAGTTGTTGCAACCATTTTGATGGTTGCAGTAACCATTTTTATGGTTGTCCTGACCATTTTTATGGTTGACTTTGTCATTTTCATGGTTGCCATAACCATTTTAATGGTTACAGTAACCGTGTACTTAATAGTTACTTTAACTATTATATCTGGTTGAAGCCTAAAATAACCATTTAATAGTTGGGAATACTAAACCTTTTTCTCAGTGCAGTGGACCCAGTGATTGATCTTTTCGTGTGAAATTATAAACGGTATCGTTAACAAAAAAAATCGTGCCGAAAACAAAACTGTACTGATAATTATAATGAAAAATGAAAAATAGTTAGATTCGACACTATTTCTAGAATCAGTTAAAAAATATTCGGTTAAAAAATAATTCTGTTAATTTCACATGGTCAAGACATGAAACATTTGTTAGTTTCCAACCCAAGAACAAAATTTCTCAGAGTCTGAATTTAGTAATTTAATTTTACTATTCCTCTCTCACCAGTCAACCTCAATTTTTATTTATCACTTGCTAGAAATGATCGATTAACGTATTTGAATTTATTTAGAAAGCTATTCCTAACATTCTACCAAAAGGCGATTAACATTTATTTTCCGCGTTCCACATATCCATTGATTACCCTTCATTTGCTATTTCATTTAGATCACTATACATTATTTTTGTCCTCGGCTTCTCAGCAGCAACGAAAAAAACCCTGCCTGGAAGCTGTCGGTCATCAACTAATAACTCCGCCTCCCGAATAATTCAGCTTCGCGAAATATCGTTTTCCGATCCGCCTCGAATGCTTTTCTCCCTTGGCATCACCGAAATTTCGCCGAGTTTATTCTTAACTCACCGCAACGCCGCGCAAAATATAAATAATTCCAGCGCCCCGTAAATCCATATACTTTTTGAATTATCTTATCCAGAAAACATCCTTTTGTCTCTTCGCGCGCCTCGCAATGTTCACTCTCTGCTCCTTTTCCACTTGCACGAACCTCGTGCGCATCGTGCGTGTAATACGCTTCGCCTCGCCTCTTTACCGATTCACATTTCGCGGCAGGTGGCGGCAAGATAAGAGGCCCGCTCGTCCTCTTCGATCACGCCGGCTACGTTCGAACAGTTGCGCAAAAATGCTGCACTTAATTATCCCCTTTATAGTCGCCTTATTCCACTGACAAATTGTGGTTTATTAGTTCGAATTATCAAACCCACGCTTAACGTTTAAGGATGCGATAACAAAGGCGAAATAAATGCCTGCGATCGAACAAAAATACCGCCTCGTTTCATTTTAAAGAGGCGGCGTGTTTTGTACGAGTTACGTCATTTGGATTTCATTTCTGTTGCGTGAATGAACAGGAATTTGAATTCTTAACATTTTGTCAGAATTCTTTTCACTTGTAAAGGGCAGATTGGATTTTTTCGACTAAAATGACATTTTATCAACATGCATTCGTTTGGAAATTTGAATATAAAACGGCATTGTTAGTTCTACAAAAAGGATATTTCACTCCAAAAAAAGTCACTCGAAACCATCGACGGAATTAGCGCTTACTTGTCCCACTATTCCTAGCACAGGGTTGTTTCCGATAAGTAATCTTTCCGATTCCTTACTTCTGCCGGAGAAACGGTCGAAGTAAGGAATCGGAATTCGGGGGTCGCATTTTTTCCGCGATACGTGCGGAAAAAATACGACCCCCGATTTTTTGTCAATGGGAAGATAATCATGAGATACGGTTCACGGCGGTAAATATCCCGCGAACAATGCTCGACAAACAAGAGAAAAACATATTGTCCTGCAAATCTAGCCGTCGGGTGCCGAATTTCGCGTTGAGTTACGTTTTTCGAGCGTTATTGTCGCGGGCTTTTAACCGCGCGCGGTGCCGATAACCGGATTAAGTTTTTGACCAATTCGTGGGGCACAATGGATATTGATTGTGCCCCATACCGATTCTTGATGGGAAACTCAGAGGTGACTAATCCGACAAAGCGCGATTTCTATCGGAATCTACGGGCCTGTAAACCCAACTGATACGACACTCAGAGCTCCAAGTTCGTCTCGAACTTTTGTTGCGTCTCATGCGTTTTGTGTCTTCGGTCGTTGACACACTTTGCCCACAACACCGTTTCGCGTTGCAAAAAAGCGACTCGGAGACTCCGGAAACTATTCTGATTCAAGGCCCCGTCGGATTTCTCGGACGCCAGTACATTAATTACGCCGATTGAGTAATAAGCGACAGGTCTTTGAACCGCGGGAGGTGATAAATAATAACCGGCGGGTCCGGAACGATTGACCGTTCGATGAATCGAGATGCGGAATTAATGCTCGATTCGCCGGGGTGACGACTTTTTAAGAAATTCGAAGCAATTCGAATCCGTGATTTATAACTTAATCGGCCCGTGAAATTTCGTGGCGCGTCGAAGGCTCCTTTAATTGACATATTTCATAAGGCCGAGACACGCGGCGATAATTAAAACGCGGGGCATGGCGAATCGGGCGAAATTTTTTGACACGCCCGTAACGGCGTGGCGATGATCTACAGATTAGCCGTTTTTATCGCCGGAACAAAGTGGCCGAGCGAAATGCAAATACCTGGTCCGATTGTCAGTCGGGCGACGTTCGGCGGGAAACAGTATCACGGAAGCGTCTTACGGTGCGAACGCCGGCGAAGTTAGACATCTTTTTTTTCCATGCCACTCGAGAGGCGCGGAAGAGGACAGTTACGTTTTCCGAACAATCCCCGGCGAAATTTAAATACGCCGAGTCGGCAAAGTTTTATGATTAAAGGATTAATTAACCGGGTTATCCACTCCCGGTGTTTCCCCGGTTAGCAACTACAGTCGCGAAGAGGCCTCGAGTATTTCGGAATGTGCCTAGGGATATATCTCGCGCGATTTCCGAGCGTCGGGGGGATCACGCCAGTCGGCCGGAGAAACGACGTCGCGCTTGTGCAATTCGAGCACAAGAGCGACGGACGAAACTTTGTAACTCGAGAATTCCGCCCATTCTTTCTTCTCCTGGGTTCACGGAGACGCCTGCTCAAGTTTAAATACGGACCCGAAATTGTAATTGAAAACGTAATATTTGCTCCCGCCTGAGCCACATTTTTCCCCGGATTCGAGTTGCTTGAATAGACCGCGCTAGAAAAGGCGAGGGGCACGAGTTTGACGAGGGGTGGAAATTATTTTTCATAATCCTTGGAAATGCACATTCAGCGGGTTTTTTTAGAAACAACAGATTTTACTGAGATAGTAAGATTTCATTAATTTTGAGTGGTTTTAGTGCAATGATACCAGAAAAGACTGCGCATTATCCGAGAAAATTATTTTTTTAGAGAGCAGTCTGTAACTGTGCAAACCCATCGGGGAAAGTCCAAGTTTATACCTATTTTGAATTTATATCGTATAAGAATTCATAAACTTTGAGGAGGATTCTTTATTATTGCTTATGAATAGAAATGAATAGTAATACCGACGTGAACGATGTAATTGTAATTAGCAATTTATTACTATTCAAGTCATTGTTTTATTGCTACAGAAAAGTCACAAAAATAATGCAAATAGAAACTTCTTTTAATATTGGAAATATTATTCTCCCAGACGGAACAACGTTTAGAGAACGTTGAAATGTCGCTTATAGATGATTACATTAACGTTTACTAAACCATGACATTTTCTAGATGTTAATACTACTATCCGTAAGCGGGATTGTAACATTATCTAAACCTATATTCCGTTTGGGCTAGACATGATAGTATAATAATACAAGAGTAATATCTTGCACGTGTTTAATATTTTTTTTTCGAATAAAAAAAGAAAATTGGGAACGATGATTTTAGATTTCCATCACGTTAAAACAACACGGGCCCAAATGCTAACCTCATAATATGAAATTTACTTTAGCCCAATGTCGATTCAACATTTATCGAAATTCAATGTTAGCTTACTATGTAAAGGTAAACGTTATGATCAATGTGACTCAAACTAATGTCTTTTGACTGCGTAGGAAATACTTCAAAACTCTATTAATACAGAATAGTACATGGGCAATTCTCAGCAACTTTTGACAGGAGAAGGAAAATTAATATAAAATAAACTTACGAGCACACGAATATCACTACATTAATTTGATTAAACATGATATAAAATGTGTAAAAATGATATCGTCGCGTCTAACAAAGAGTGGCACGTTTCAGAGACATAGGCAAAACAGGCACGTTTCAAATGCCAGACGAAAAAGGGCACGTTTCAGAATTAGACGAAAAAGGGCACGTTTCGAGCGCTCGGCGAAAAAAGGCACGTTTCGAGCGCTCGACGAAAAGAGGCACGTTTCGGGCGCTCGGGCAAAACAGGCACGTTTCAGAATTAGACGAAAAGGGGCACATTTCATGGGTTCCATTGTTCTTAACAATATGACACAATAACAGTTACATTTAAATTTGCTATAATTACAATTAATTATTGATCATTGATTAATTAACAATGACAATTAATTGTTACTTTAACAATTACTATTAGTTGATTAATAATTATAATTAATTGTTATTTTAACAATTAACATTGACTATTACTCGATTAGCAATTGTTAATTGTTAATCAAGCACAGCAATTAATCAACGCTTTTTATAATTAACAGTTATAAATAATTGTTAAACAACAATGACGATTGATTATTAATTAACGATTAAAGTTACTTATTAATCAATAAATAATGCTAATGAATTAATACAATATTGTACATCATAAATAATTAATTAATAATTAATTATTAATAGTTCATTGACAAGCTTGATGAATTATTCATCAACAATTAATTGTAATCGTTAACTCACGGTTAATTAACAATTGAATAAAAATGTAAATTAATTATTACTTAACAATGAATTGTTAATAAACAATTAATTGTAATTGTTAATTAAGTGTTCTAAAACCAGTTCATAGTAATTGGTAATTCATTGTCCATGAGCAAATCATATTTTATTAACAACTAGCAAATACCCGTGCTCCGCACGGAAATCTATTTCTGGAATATAGTCATGGCGCAAAATATGTGGTATGTTCGTTTGCTTATATGTACACTGACATTGTACGGCAGTTATTGGAAAACGTGTAGTCGGTGATATAAAACGGATGAAGTAAATGAAGTATCGCAATGAATGTACGAAAAACATAATATTTAT
>JABFPB010003602.1:0-16691 GCA_022817645.1 Ceratoteleas bidentatus
CGAGATTTTACCGTGCGGATTGTACAGTCCGCACTGTAAACATAGCAGTACAGACGGTAGCCTTTGCAGTCTAGTTTTCTCAGTGTACGGAATGGCTGCTGAACGATTTCGAATTGTTGCGGAATGTTTTCCGCAGGTGCAGAGTGGTTGCGGAACGAATTTGAGGTTAGACGGAAAGTTGTCTGCGTGTGCGGAATGGTTGCGGAGATCTTTTGGATTTTTAGGATAGTTGCGGAAAATTTTCTGCAGATGCGGAATGGGTGCGGAAAGTGTTCCGCAGCCGCGAAATGGGTGCGGAACTGTTTTGTGTGTTTGCGGAAAGCGTACCGTACGTTTTGAACGGTTGCGTAATCGATAATAATCAAAAAATCCAATTTCCAGTCTAGTTTCCGGACTGCACCAGTCTGGCGTCCAGACTGGAAATTTTCGGTAGGGCTATTAAAGAACTTTTATTATGTGATTATAAATGATCCCTAGTATCGATCACACGAATTTGTACGAACTACTAAATGCATGAACAAATATTAAATATTGTATAAATTGTAAATTGGGCGATTGCCTGTTAGATAGATAAATAAATAAATAAATAAGGAATTTGTTAAATATGAGGAAATCGTATGCATTACGAGATATGTCGTAAAAGGTACGAGGAATTGTATTTTCTGCGATATATCTTGTAATGTAGATACGAAGTTTTCTTAGTTTTTACTTTTAGAAATAATGTTCTCAGTGTGGGATTTAATTCCCCAAATATTTTTCTAACAAATTTACTTGAAATGTAATAAAGATCACCTCCACGATCACTAACATGGCGGAGATAGTACATTCTCTCAATTTGTGTTGTTAAATAGAGATGTCCTAGTCTTCAACCAAATTTTGAGATATCCTAATCTTCATAGGAGGCATCGATATATCTCCTTTTTCATTTTATAACAACGTATACATTTAATGTTTTTAGGTTCAGGAAAAACGACTTTCATGAGCGAGTACTCATTGGATCTAGCGATGCAGGGGGTAAATACTCTGTGGGGCAGCTTTGAAATCAGGAATGCACGACTTGCAAAGACGATGCTCCAGCAAATGGCTGGAGTACGTTTGGACAACAATCTCGACAAATTTGACCACTTTGCGGATGAATTTGAAAAGTTACCGATCTACTTTATGACCTTTCATGGCCAGCAAAGTGTTAAAGTGGTTATGGAGGTGCGTTAAAAGCACTATATTTTTTAGTAGTTTTATTATTTATCACAATAAAATAATAATTACCCAAAAGAAAATTTTAATTACATAATTACAATCTATTCAATGCGATAGATACTTAAAAATGATTGATTCTATGCAGTCTTTCAGTATTCAAATAAATGTAAAAGATTAATCAATGGTTCGATATTTCAGGCGGTAGAACACGCGACTTATGTACATGACATATCGCATGTGATTATTGATAATGTGCAGTTCATGATGGGCATGTCCGAAGAGCCAAAACATGTGGATAGGTAATAAGATCATCCTCTGATAACCAGCAATAAATAAATGTTTAATCTGTAATTTATTACTTGCATAAATAAATAAACTTACTTTTATTTGCTAAAAAATTTTAATTTTCAAAAAAAGTTTTTCTGAATAATTTACATAAATCGTTTACATGAAATTTACACAAAAATACGTAAATCTACTTTTTGTGTACTGGAATTAGAAAGAATTCAAAATACTGTGCTAATAAAATTATTATGTAAATCAACTGTATCAATATTTTCAGTAAATTACCCGGCACAATTTAGAACTACATTGATGTAAGGTTTTTGCTTGGCTATTTCAGTTATTATATTGTTGATATTTTAATCACGATGTGATGGTTTTGCTTAGGTTTTGGAAACAGGACAAGATAATCGCGGCTTTTCGTTCCTTCGCGACTAATTACAACTGTCATGTGACTCTTGTAATTCACCCACGAAAGGAAAGAGACAACGAGGAACTGACGACTGCCTCGATTTTTGGAGGTGCTAAGGCTAGTCAAGAGGCAGACAATATTTTGATTATCCAGGACAAAAGGCTGCAAAGTGTTCGGGGGAAAAAGTACCTGCAGGTATAATATACAAATTGAGGAAGAATATTGAAAAAATTTGAATAATTAATTTGTCACTCTGACAGTATTTGTTTATTATCTAAATTTATGAAATAAACATTAGGGAGTTTGCTTTTATAAACAAGTGTAAGTATTATTAAATTGAAAATATATCTCGATAATCTTTCTATTTTAGATCTCAAAAAACAGGTACAGTGGTGACTTGGGAATGATGGTTCTCGATTTCGACAAAGAAAGTCTGAGCTATGCCCATAAGAAGAAACCGAGGGACGGGAAGGAAAAGGAAGACGATGCCAGAAGTGAAGAAAACGAGATGAAAGAATCGAGAATCATCTAACAAACAGTACGATTGTACACTACTATTATTTATACCACCGACTTTTTATACGTTATTTTCTGTTGAACAATGTTGAATAGCTGAAATGTTTATACAAATGTACATACGAAATCTTCATCGTATTTTTTATAACGAATAAATTCACTGTGGTTTCGTAGGAAATATTTTCCCGGAAGCCGCTGCAATGAACAATACGGTATTCTTACTGATAGTACTACCTTTACACAAATGAACAATTCTGTGAATTAAAATAATGAATGAAAAATGATTTATTATTCAAAGTTAAAATGAACGATGAATAAAAATATAGTGTATTCATTATTCATTTTAACTTCAATAATAAATTTTATTCATCACATTTTCTTATTTGCACAGTTTTATTCTAATAATGCCCACCTCTGAAACTTATTAAAAATGTTGCATTAACACGGTATTTACATCACTCAAATTGCAATTCCGGTTCTGCTCTTGCATTCGTCAGTGGTTTCAGTAAAAGCAGACGGAATCGAAGCAACCTACATGCTCGACGGTGGGCAACAGCGTCAGACAAAAATAAGCATTAGTCCCGTCAAATTCGACTGACAAATTAGGAAATCCACGCTTCCGACGGAAGAAACCGGCAGACCAACGCGGAATCCGGTCCCACAAACGACCATGATCCGCCAAATTTTGTGTCTGTCGGTGTTGACGTCGCTCGTGTTGGGCGCAAAAAACTTGGAAGCCGGGTTTAAAAAGCCGAGCGTCGTCGTCGCGGTTCTCGTGAGAAACAAAGCACACACTTTACCTTACTTCCTGACGTTTCTGGAGAACTTGGACTATCCCAAGGACCGGATTACGCTCTGGTGAGACCGTGTTTTTAATCTTAACCACTGGAGAATGTGTGGGTGTACAGATGTAGAACAGCAGAGAGGGGAGGGACTGAGTGATGTCAAAGGAATTTTACTATTCATTTATAATCGTTTGGAGAAATGTTTTTAAAATGAAAGTACGATTTGTAATTTTTACAGAGTATGATTCTTTATACTGTTTATTCTTCTATTGTTTATTCCTTTTTGCTATTTTTATTGTTGGCAATGCAAAATTGGTTTAAAACGTAATTTATTTATTGAAATGATTTTTTTAAATTCATTTAATAATTTTAATGAATGTTTTAATTCATTTACAAGATATGTAGAATCGGAAATCAGTTATGAATGTAATATGTAGAATGGAGTGAAAAGTCAGTTATGAGTTTTACTCACTAATTTGGTCTATTTTAGGATACGGAGTGATAATAACATAGACAATTCCATTGAGATATTAAGAGCTTGGCTGAGGGATGTCGAATCTAGTTATCATCGCGTGGACACATATTTTGATAAAAAGTCGAGCGGATTGCACGATGAAACGAGTCACTCACACTGGTCACCGAAACGGTTTCTACATGTCATGAACTTGAGGGAGGAAGCTTTAGATTTTGCAAGGAAAAACTGGGCTGACTATGTTATGGTATTTTTTACACCATAATAATTCAATTGCCTTGATAACCATATTTTACCGATATAATTTATACAAAACTTCGTATAACCAGATTTACATAAAATGTATGTAAATTTGATTATCAGTCAAATATCTAATATATCAGTAAAATATCTAATGTATTAAATTACAGATTTTGGACGCAGACGTCTTTTTCATTGAGCCCTCAACGTTAAACAGTCTCATGTCTCACGACTTGAACGTCGTTGGACCTCTTCTGAAGTCGGATGGACTATACAGTAATTTCTGGGCCGGAATGACTCCTGAATATTATTACTTGAGAACTGAATCGTACTTGCCGATTCTAGACCGTAAAATGGTGGGTTGCTTCCCTGTGCCAATGATCCACAGCGCAGTTCTGATAAATTTAAGAACAAAGGCCTCAGACTTTCTAACTTATCAATCCAAAAATGTACCTGACTACAATGGGCCTGAGGACGACATTATTGCCTTCGCCATAATGGCGAATAAAAGTGGTACGAAGAAAAGTTTATCATTACTAACGCAAGTTTGATTATGTATTCATTTAAAATGTTTGCATTAAATTTTAAATTCATTTAAAATTAAATTCATTTAATTATATTCATTTAATTATATAATAAAATTCATTTAAAATTAAAAATTTACTTTACATAAAATGTTTTCACTAATTATCACATTATGTATAATTTCGGTAAATTGTTTAAGGTGCAAAGTGAAAAAGCAGAAACCTAATAACTTATGACTGATAAATCAGGTTAAATTAACGGAAATTAATAAAATCCAAATAAACTTTCTGTATTCTCTTCAGACATTCCATTGCACATTTGTAACGACAAGTGGTACGGCTTTGTAATGACTCCTTTGGAAAATTACGAATCTCTCGAATTGGATAAACAACAGCTGACCAACATCAAACTGGAAATGTTGAGTGAGAATCGACTTCGATAGTTTAATGGAGCGAACCGAGGTTCGGCAAAATTTTATCTTTTTACGTTTCAGATGTACTCGTCGATATTCCAATCGCGAAGGGATTGCAAAAGTTTATCCAATATCCGCCGAAGGACACTTTTGGCCTGTCCCAAGTTTACATGATCAATCTGATAAGGAGACCTGAAAGGAGAACGCGAATGTTACGGGTCTTCGATGTACTCGGCGTTAAAGCTGAAATCATTGATGGTGTGGATGGAAGGTGAACATTTTTTAATTTTTCTCAATTTGCAGACTTCCAAATGATTACCAGCGTCTCATTTTTAGCAATTTGAATACAAAAATCCTGGACGAAATAGGAGTCAAGATAATGCCGAACTATGCTGATCCGTACCACAAAAGGTGTGATCATTTTCCAATAGTTTTGCTATTATTTTGTGGAATAGTTTAATCTTTTAATGTTAAATCTTTTTTATTATCTCCAGACCAATGACGATGGGCGAAGTTGGTTGTTTTTTGAGTCACTACAGTATCTGGAGACAGGTAATTCAGAGTAAGATGAATGAAATTCGACAATTAATATATTTCAATTGAACTCATATTTCTGTAATATAGGTGGTGGAAAATAGATTTGACAAAATTATGGTGCTTGAAGACGATGTCAGGTTTGAGCCCTTTTTCCGACAAAAGGTGAACGCGGTTTTAACAGAACTGGAGGATCTAAATGTGAAATGGGATCTTGTGTAAATTTCTCTTCTAAACTTAAATTCAGACCCTAGCTGATTAAAAAGTTCTAATCATTAAATGGACAGAAACAATTGAGATAAAATATATGAAATGTATCAAATTGGAATAAATAACCAATTAGAAATCAGGATTGTTCAACAGATTAATTATGAATGATTTAATGAATTTGTGAATCTAAATGACGAAAAACTGAATTAAATTCGATCGAATTTTATCACATTGGAAATCTCTACTTCATGGTTATTTATAATTTAATACAATTAATTACAGTTACATATTAGTATATTTTATTTAAATTATTTTAATATATTTAGTATATTTAAAAAATACTGATTTCTCATTCGTCGCCATATATTCCAATTTGGCACAATTTATACATTGTACAAATTGTGTTTACTTTCATTTTACAATTAGAACTGAATTTCGTTGTCCGCTACTGGGTCATACTTTAATCCGAAAGATCATGATAATAGAGCGTTTCAACAACCGCAGGTATCTGGGTCGTAAAAGGATGGATGACTCCACAGAAGAAAGACTCGAGGGCTCCAGGTATTTAGTCACGGCGGGTTACAGTTACTGGACGGTTGGGTACTTGCTTTCTGCCAGAGGTGCGAAAAAGTTAATCGACGCAAACCCGTTAGATAATTTGGTACCAGTCGACGAGTACCTGCCGATACTTTCAGGCAAACATCCAAGGTGCGAAACGTACACTAAAAGAATTATGATTTCTGTTCTCAAATATTTAAAAAATGTTTTTAAATAAAGCTGGGATATTTCCAAAATGTCTTTAAGACCAAAGTTGTTAAAGAAAATTTATTTATGTAAAAAAATGTTTATTAATCTACTTTTGTACACTTTTTTAGAAAAGAAAGGAAATAAAAAAGATTTAATAATAAACTATAGTATCTTTTAATAATTAGAATTTCAAAATTGAAAAACAATTATACAATGAATTTAATTAAAAACAATGTTAATTAAAAATGACAATTCATTCATTAAAATTGTTTATGTCAAAATAACTAAAATGATTATTGTTTTACAGGTCTGATTGGAATGAATTTTATCGGAACAGAAATTTGGTGACACTGTCGACGGCGCCACTTCTGCTTTACCCACTTCACTATACCGGTGAACCCGGGTACATAAGTGACACGCAAGATTCGAAAGTAATAACTGAAAATGACGCGAGTGAAGAAAGCGAAGGTCGGGATGAACTCTAATTCGCAGGAAACGAGAGTGGAACTGCAAACCAAAGACTAATCTGTTTTTACATTCTCTAACGAATCTCACTTAAGTGACTGCCATCATTTTGATACGCGCTTATTAACACGGCGGACGTTTTTACTCGTTTATGTGATATGAAAAGTGCCATTATGTAAGGATTGCGTTTTACTTTAAGGAACCAGATCGAAGCATTTAGTTTACGTCTTTTAATGCACACGATAAATTAATTGTAAAAATTAATATATGTACATGTCGTACGTTGAGTTGGCGTTCGATTTAACGGTAGACGACATCGCAAGCCTGTTGCTTCCAATTCAGAATGAACCCTCGGTTCAACATTGGCAGCAGTCCTTCTCCTTTCGTCACGACGGATAGTGAGAACGGATAGAGGCTACCTGAAACACATGTTACTTTACCATTTCCGTAAAATAAGATTTGTATGGAATTATATTATTAATTATGAATACATAATTTTATTATTATTTGTATTTGATGTGTACTTGATTTGGTGATAAATGCACCGCCACAAAACCGGTCGGTGTCGTTGATGTTGGGGTTTTTAACGATGACGAAATTTTGGAGACATTCATTGCCTGCCATCGCGACGTACCAAGTACCTGAAATGAAAAAAAAAATCAAAATTATTTGGGTCTTAAGTGTAGACAGAAAAATTGTTGTTTTCAGTTGAATACCTAGTAGTTCAGGTCCCCAATCACTAATGTCGCCTGTAACAGTGAAGGAATTGGCATTTGCTTGAGACCACTCGATGCTGCAATATCCCATAGCCATTCTTATACAAGCAGTATAGGTGGCGCCATTCAACTGTCTGGTTCCTCTTGGCTCTGACAAAAATTCAAAGCGCGTGAATTAAAAAAAAATTAGTACCATTAGTTCCCTTAAAGTACAAGATAATGGAAAATACCTCGTAAGTTTACGCCTGGTCCATAATTGAAACTCATTACAGATCCCGTAGCTGTGGTATAATACTGAAGACATCCATTAGGTGCTGGAAAATGAACGAACAATTTAGAAATCTTCTGTTAAAGTGACAATTATAAACTTGAGAGATTCAAATTTACCCCGCCAGGGTGCGTCGCACTCTATCTGCCGTATCCTGAGGTTCCATTGACGACCAAACTCGTAAGCCGAATTTGTGTCGAAAGATATCGTTATGGGATTTCCACCATTGAAATTCACGTAAACTAGGAGCAAACACATTGACTGGTTTATTTGAGGGAAATCGATAGATATTTTAAATCTAATGTCGAAATATGACTTACCATGCTGATTAGAGTTTTCTCCACATATTGGAAAGAGTTTTGTTGTCGCTCCTGAAATTATCATATAATCAAAGTCACAAGTCCCAGTCCCGTTGTTCTGGGCCAGAGTAAAGTCGAGGAAGTCGATGCGCAACTGAAATTTAAAAGAAAAACTGTTTATAGTTCTGAGATTGGGTTTAAGACATTCATAAAAAATGGTAATATTAAAAGATTTGGTTGAAAACATTAAATGAAAAATTCTTTTAAAAAAATGCAAAACTCTAACGTGTTCAAAATACTTAAAAACATGGCAATATTTTTTCAAAATAGCCAAAATTTGTATAAACTATTAAAAAATGTTCTAAACATAGTCGTGTTTGTACTCAAATGGTATCATTTTTTACTCCTAAACATAATAATGTAAATAGATTTTAAATCAAATTAATCGTGTAAGAAGTAAAAAAACTATTCACTTCTCATCTTCGCAAATTTTATCTATGTCATTATAAATTACCTGACAAATGTCAGAATTACAAGGGTGAATAGTAATCGTGCAACGTTCCCCACCCTGGAACTTGGATGGATATCCTGGGTTTACGAAGTAGGTATTGTTCACATGAGATGAACTGCCACATGTTTTCTGAACTAAAACCCAAAAGTGCAAAATATCTCTGAAATTAATTTCTTCATTTACGTTTGTATTTCCTTCAAGATAATGTTACTTACAAACACAACAGACTCCAAGTTTATTAGCGCAACTTCCACAAGATGTGCCACCATATTTTGCGCATTCTCTGCGGGTGTAACAAGTGCCATTCAAGTTGTTGTTAGCGTAGCACTCGGAATTAGCAAAACGCACGACACTGAAGAAGGGGAAAACTGAATTTCAGGGACAAATCAAGTTTACTTCGCTGTATATTAAATTCCGGAGGATGATTTCTTTCGTTAATTGTTAACTTGAGCTATTTCATTCAGTAAAGAAAAAGTGTAGAAGACATTTCCTCATGAAACAAAAAAGATCAAATAATAACATGTCTTTAACGATTTAGTACCAATCTCTTTTTTTTAGGATAAGTTCCTCCAAAAATATTCTGTTAAGACATATATTGTAAGTCACTCCAAATTATTATAAGATATTTTATATTAATCTGAAAAGGTATCCCAACATGCAATAACATTATCTTATTAGCCCTGAAATCATATTTTGAGATTATTTGCTGTATCTTTTTCTTATCTAAGTTGAATTTTTTCACAATTTGGAGGAACTGACACACGTCCTCTTCTTTTACTCAATCAGTTGTCAAGAAACCCAATCATCCCTATCAGCAAAGTATATTATTCAATATTTCTATAGTGTTACTGTAATATTATATGCGGACTTTCAATATTACAGTAATATTATAGATATATTAAACGATATTTTTGCTGATAGGGATGTTATTCTAAGATATCGAATTTACATCTAGCCTGGCGTTCACCCTCGTCAAAATCATCCTCCAGAAACTGGGCGAGCGACTGATCCTGACACGAGAAAATTGAAAACGCGACGACGAGCACCGCAATGAATTCGCCGAACATTTCGACAGAGTGGTGATGGCCTCTCCGACTGAGTCCCGATAACGTCTGCCTAGCGGTTTGGCAATTAGCGCCCGGCGCTGTAGGAAATTACTGTTTGCGGTGGGACTGCGCTAAGTGGATGCAGGTCGAAAGGTGTAAGAAGTATACCGTCGAGATAACGATTGAGTCTTGGTCCTTTATTTGTACAAATAGTTTGTTCGACAAGGTTCAGCTGGTTGTGCGACAAAAAGGACAGTGACCTTGGCGGAGGAGGGCCAGTTCGTAGTCGTCTGCATGGAACATCTGGAATTTAAGAAATATGCCATAAGTTCAACAATGATAGGCACTAAATCAACATTTATTCAGTAATATGAAACCAATAATGATTTACTTTAAAAGGTATTGACAATACCTCAAGTATTGAAAGAAAAAAAGATAATAACCTTCAGGCATGATTTGCAAGACATAATCTGCAGGTCGGGAAGAAGATTCTTAAAATATCGAGTCTTGAAAGGTGCCGGCCACTTCTGGATGATAACACTGGAGGGATCCATGTTTTGGAGCACACGACGGCTTACAAGCACCGGTGCATTTTTCTGTTTATCCTAATACATAACAAATTCAATTCAATACATTAAATTATCGAAGAATTAGTTAATTTTATTTATAGGATCGTAGATTTAATCTTAGATTTACATCGCTTCCTGCCAGACGCGTCAAAAAGAGATCATTCCCCAAAACAGCTTCATCATCGGTTTCGTCAGGTTGCACAGGCTCCTGTATACATCTTTCTGCCTCTTCCTCGGTGATGGAATCTTCCAGCTCGAATTCGACGACCGGTAACAGTTCTGCAATAAAGAAATCGAATTTAAACTCTGCTGTTATTAGGATTTTTTCTGTTATTTTATTGAATGGGATCAATGAGTTAGTAGCATACCAAACATGACGAACGAATATTGAAATTTCAGGCCACATTGGGTACAGGAGCATTCATTCGTATTTCCTGGGGGAAGTAGCGCATTGTAGGTGGAGCATCTGTAGCAAAGTGGTAGCAAATCTTCCGGATCTCTGTACGGATAGGCTTTGGCCACCAGATACCAGATCTCCGTCTATTGAATATGAAAGTAAAAAAAGAGAAAATGTTATTTCATTTTCTTGCTTTTCTTTTTTCTTGCAGATTATTTTAAATATCTATAAAAACTAGATTTAAAGAAACGAACCTGTGCAAGATATTTGTCTGGCACTTTCATGCTTTTCACTCGATCGAGCAATTGCATCACCAGTTTGTTAGCTCCCATCGCTCTCGCTTGTTTGATGAGTGCATATATTATCGAGAACTCCGAGATTCCCTGTAGTTGGGTATTCTGGACTTTGGTCAGCAAAAACCGTGACATATTGAAAATGGCTTCAGGCATGACCGAGAAGAATGGTTCTTCCTACGAAAGAATTAGATATGAAAATCGATTTGGTTGGACCAGGGAAACCGAACGAAAACGGTAGTCTCGTACCAAATACTTGTAGATCTCATAATAAGCGTAATAAATGTCGGCTTTGTTCAGGTGGGACAAGAATAGAGATTTCTTCTCGTCATCCGTCTTGTCTAATTCAAGGCACAACTGGGATAGGAGCCAATGCAGATAAGATGCGTCTCGGAATCTTTTTTCAGTGATCGCATTGGACGCCAGGGTCATTAGCACGACGATCGATTCTTCTGGTTGACCGGCCATTTGGAATGCTGTATCCAATCAGAAAATTTTAGCAATTTATGAAATCTTCAGATAATATGACACTGGATGTCAGTTTCGTTATCAAAATAACACCAATTGTGATTCAATTGAACATTATAACTTGGGAATTTCATTGATATAAACTATTTTCAGTTTGGTCCATAATCATATCATTTCTATCAAACATAATGCACAAGATATAGACAATTTTTCGCTAAACTAGGTTCCCTGTTTTCTATCAAAGAATGGTAAATAGCGCACCCTTATGTGCGTCGGAAAATCGTCCAGTCTCAGCCAGCCATCGGGCGTAAGGACCATAGACCCTGGACTTGAGTTTGGGGTTCCTTTCGGCAAGTTCGAACGCCTCCGGCCAGGCCTGCGCGTTCACCAAAACGTCCGCCACGTCCGGGTCATCGCCCAGCCGACTGAAGATTTCAGCAGCGCCGTGCATAGCGCCCAACTGGCGCAACTTCTTCGCGATCATCGTGAGGTTGTCGCGCTCGGCTTTGTCGAGCTGACGACCCACCTTGATCAGCATGTCGATCCAGCCGTACTCGGCTACGATTTTCACCGCGCGCTGCACGTCCCCGGCCGACAGGAACATCTCGGCAGCAGCACGGGGTTCCCCGAGACTCTTCGCCCACTCGGCTCGGCGACGAAGAAGAACTGTGCGATCCTATCGTTTGAATGAATTAGACACTTTTTTAACTTCAATGTTTTTGGAATTAAATCGTCGATTAGAATGTTCGTAAGGACATTTCCTTAAATTCGTTTTCAGAGGAAGTTCCTTCAAGAAAACCTTCAGAGAAGAATTATCTTAACATTTCCTGAAGGCAAGTTATCTTAAGGAAATTCCGTAAAAGAAATTTGCCGTAAAAGTTCTTGAAAGAAATGTTCGTCTTTTAAGAAAATTGCCTTGAAGGAAGTTTTTATAGGGAAACTTCCCTGAAGAAACTTCTGCCTCAATTTTGGGTATGAAACGTTTCTTCACCTGGCTGTTCCCACTAACAACAAATTCCTGTGCGATGTCGAACATTCGCAAATCCGAGTACATATCCAGCGCGAAATGCTGCAAGCCTGCTTTCTGGTACAACTTGGCTGCGTCCCGGAACTTGCCCATTGCCGCAGCAGCGGCGGCCATACAGGCCTCCCGACCCCACTCGCCCGAGCGCATCTTCTCCTCGATTTCCGCCACCACCTCGATGTACCGTAATTTCTGGGTGCGCGCAAACGCGGAGCTCGCCACGCTGAACTCCAGACGGTCGAGGGCAGCGACACCTAGAGCAAACCAGTCGGACTCGGCCACGCCGAGACACGCGATCTGGTAAGCCTCGGCAAACATTTCGTTCTCCATGTATTGGTACATAGACGAAGAGAGCGGAATCTGAAACGAAATCAGACCTTTTCTTCTACCGAACTTCCTTAATTTTTATCCAGTAATGATTTCACTAATTCTTATGAACCTCTGACAGTGGCGGAGCCAACACTGATTTATTTCAGAAACTTAATGAATCGCCGTTCTACTTTCTTGTATCGAGGACATAGCGACTATTGACGCAGGCAAAGTTTTGCAAGAAGTTTTTGATACTTTTACGTCCGCGGTGAATAATTAATGAGGTTCAGAAGAAGGCGAGTTAAAGAAACCGTTCGATTTTCCGCAATAGCCTTTTGTGGTTCTCGGAAAAATTGCTATCTTTGTACCTCAAGCGTGCTGATGGCATCGCCGTTTAGACAGTACAGCTTGGAGCCATTGTGTCCGACAACGAAGCCGTTGAACTTCTGCCGCAGCTCGCCAAAGTTGGCCACTTTGATCACCAGGTAGTCGGGTCCCGAGAAGCAGAGCATGTCCTCAAATGCGCAGTTGAAGGCAACGCTGGTTACGTCCTAGAAGTGGAACATTTTCGATCAAATTGATTTTTAGTTAAGTTGGCAATCTCTCTTTGATTTTGTATTACTTGGTAATCCTGCAACTTCTGCTTGTTCTTCATATCGAACGTTGACAGAACTCCAGTCTCACTGATGACTGCTATCTTCTCCCTGAAGGAACTCACATCCAGACATCTGACTGCACCCTCAACTTTGGCCAGCTGAACGGGAAAAGGGTTGTCGAGATATATCTCGCAAACGTGACCAGATTGCAGACCTAAATATGGACAATTTACCCAGTGAACCAAATGTGGTTTTCAATTTTTACCCAATGAGACCAATGGATTTGTCAGAGGATGGATCTACAAGTGAAAAATTGTTGTGGAACCTAAATATGCAGCCCAGTACTGACTAGTATTTGGTCAAAGTGTTTTTAATAGCAGTGATCAAATGTTGGTAAATAATTAAAGATTTCACAATATCTTCACTATTTTAGGTTACATAGCTTTTAGGTTTGATTGACCAATAATTATTGCACACACAAATATAGACATAGAATCACCCAATTGTTGGTAAAACAGTCTCAATTCCAATACAATATATTTGACCAATAATTTGCAGGATAAGATTAAACTGGTTTCTAATTTAACGATGTACGAAAAAAACTCTAAGAGTTTTGTACCTGCAACCAAGCATTCGCTACCAATAGGTCCTCCGATGACTTTGATATAAGTGATGGATGCATCCAACAGCCATTCCCTCTCAATGACCCCGGCAAAGGTCAGACTCTGCAATCTCTTATCGAGACAAAGAATCAGATGATTCGTCGTAACTACCAATAAATTGCAGTCGAGAGTTTGCACCAGCTTATCTCTGATTCTGTAATGCATGTTCTCCCCGTTGCCTGATGGTTCGTAGATGATGACGCGTTCGGGAAGCTGGACTGCCAGACGGTCTCGGTAGACTGCGATTTTGCGAACCTGAGAAAGTGGTTACTTCTCATTTCTTATTGCGCCGGTTAAGTGTATGTTAGCTTATGAAGGTTGGAAAAAGAAGTCGCAGTGGGAGATGAATAGTTGATCTTACAAGGTCTTTGCACTTGATCCGCACTTTCTGGTTTGTCACCAGGTGCTGTATGATGACGTCGGTCATGTTCTCCCGATAAGCGTATCGGTCCTTGTATAGGCCATGCACGACGCTTTTGGATACCTCCATGAAGGCCACGGTTCCGTCCTGGCAACCCACCGCCTGCAAGCAGAGTAACAAAACTGCTTAACCGAGCGCCTTAACAGCCCAAACACTCGGAACCAATTAAAGTCCAGTCTTTCCTTCGACTTTACCGCAACTTAGACATTAGTTGTTTAATGTAAAATTCAATGACACGAACTTTTCATTGGATTGAATTACGAATTGAATTTTATGGCAACTTTGTCCACGGATGGGTAAAACGAAAATTGGTGAAATCAATGTATTTCGAATCGATATTATTTTTTTAATATGACCTAATTTAGTAATCTCCAAACAATACTCCAAACATATTCGTGTTTGTACTCAAATTAAAGGATTTCCGACACTGATAGCGGCAATATAAACACATATCATCCAAAATTAACAGGTTTGTGTAATGAATAGTTACAACGTGAGAAGACAGAGGATGAACAGCACAGCTCCAGATCCAGGAAGCGAACGGTCCGCCGATTGTGCTGAGCTGAATGCCGTCGTGGGCCAGCAATGTGCACTGCTTGTTGCTGCCCACAACGAAGATGTACTGACCCTCCGGGAAGTAGCAGACTCGGAGCGGAATGAAGCTGAGCGTTCGCTCCCGGCCGATCAGCGTGCCGATGTTGGAGTAAAACGACAGAGTGCCGCTCCATTCCACCACGCACAGCACGTCCGACGAGTCTTCCCTAACAGAAAACGCGCCTTCGATTATACATGCGTGATTCGCAGTTTTAAAACTTAGGTGTAAGGACGGTGAAAAGTTCAGTGCAACTGCGCAGTGTTTAAAGTATTGAGTAGGGAGAAAAATTGCAATAGGTTTAAAGCTAAGACCCACTTTAGAGTACTCCAGGTCAAACTCCAGACAGGCGAACCGCTGGCTCGGTCGATCTTGATCTTTTCGTCTCCGTTCTGAGAAGAAATGAAAATTCATCAAATAATAAATATTAAATGTGAAGTGGTTTTGAGCTTTAGTGACTGAAACAATTTGGATGGCACTTCTAGTTTTAGGATTACTTTCATTGAAAATGTATTTGGAGATATTTCTATAGAGTTTAAGTAGTTTTTTGAAATTATCGATAGTTTTTCTTGAGGAGAGTTGGTGGAATTATTTACTGATTGTTGCAGTTGTTTTATTTTGTAGAGAAACGTACTTTATAGCGAAGAGAGATGGCACCATTAGCCATACCAAGGGCCATATACTGTCCATCTAAAGTCCAGGAACAGCAGTTAACTCGGCCGCCGACCTTGTACTTCTGGACGGCTTTCTGTTCTGAGGACCAGAGAGCAATGTCGGATATCGCGCAGCTCAATAACTGGTGGGAAACTGGGTTGAACTGCATGGATTGCACAGCGTCGCTGTGTCTGTTTGAAAATTTAGATGACGTCAGTGTCAGTTATATGAATGTTGATGAGTGATACGTACCCTGTTGGAAAGATTTCTGAAATATGAAATTTGACAGCCATAAAAAGCTCTATAAAATTCTACAAAACAATGTAAAACGCTACACGCCCTTGTGGAAATAAAATCTCTAAAAATCGCAGAGATTTTCAAACATTTTCAGAGGTATTCAGAGATTTTCAGAGCATTTTTCAGAGATTTTATTTATACATAAAATCTCTGAAAAAGTGAAACTGCTGAAATTGGACATTTGCAAACTATTGTGGACAATTACTGGGAATGTTGACAAAAGTATTTGTATGAAAATATATTTTGCAGAACTTTGCAGATTTTAGCAGATTCACTATGCTAGAAGAGCAATTAGTACATATGAAAATGTATTTCACAGAATACATATTTGGAATAATATACAAAATTCATTTTTGATGTTTTGCAGACTTTTCCAGACAAACTTAGATTCTTGGCAAGACCGGTGAACTAGGGTAAATCTGCAAATCCCTGCAATATTCTGCAAAACATATTACCAAACTTTCCCAGAAACGGTCAGCAAAACTCAGGAAGTCCCAATTTCAGAAGTTTTCCAGGGTTCTGTAGAGTTTTATAGAATTTTGCAGAGTTTTTCAGAGTTTTTCAGAGATTATCAGAAAAAACTGTGAAATTTTTCGCAGATATCTTCAGAGGAGTTTGCAGACTTATGAAAATTCTTTTTCCACCAAGTTATACTGCTTTTGCAGCACAAATTGTATAGCTTTACAGGTTGCATGCCCTACCTAAAATTTCTTATGTAAAATTTTATATAAGATATTATATAATTTTTTGTATAAGAAATTATGTCTCAATT
>JABFPB010003603.1:0-16698 GCA_022817645.1 Ceratoteleas bidentatus
ATTATTGTTATTTTGAAGTGCCTAAAAACTAACCTTAAAATTGATTTTTGCAGTTAGATAAAACAGATCATATGGTTATCGATCTAAAATAAAATGTATACATTACTGATAGCATTTTAAGGCTAAATCAATATTACAGGAAAATATATATTTGTACATAAATAACACCAAACCGTACTTGTTTAATTTTTAATTTAGTGA
The DNA here is from genome assembly GCA_022817645.1 of Ceratoteleas bidentatus. Lineage (NCBI taxonomy): Eukaryota > Metazoa > Arthropoda > Insecta > Hymenoptera > Scelionidae > Ceratoteleas > Ceratoteleas bidentatus. The sequence goes on from JABFPB010003603.1 coordinate 202, forward strand.
ACCGAATTGTCATTCAGATTAATTTTATCTTGACGTTCCTGTTTGTGACAAATTTCCACAGCCATTTAGCATGGTCACTTTTTAGTTTATATTGCGCTCATAAATTAATATAATCTTGCCAACCTTTCAGCGTAACTACATTATTTATTAACCACTTATTCGTATGCATAAAAGCATATAACTGTTTATAAATAAATACCTCTATAAAATCGCATAATTTTATTATTCATATTATTATACAGAGCAGTGAAATTAATTTGTAAACATAAAGCCATTACTGTTTGTAGGAAAAATTCGAACATTCGCAAAGAATGTTGACGTGCTTTTACAAGGTCGAACTTCATTTAATAATTCAGTTATCTGGCTTTCGAAGTCAAGTTATTGTGCTTTCAGGTTATTTAGCTTTTAGTTCCGACAATATTTGGAATCAACTGCTCGTAAATATTTTCCTGAAAGTTTTGACAATGTATTCAGAGAGGAAAACAATTTTGATTCAATATTGTGGAGAAGAAAGCAATAACAGGATTGTATTGCTTTATGCAAAACACATTACTCTTTATACCTTGTACTTTATAATATCGTCGTAACACTAAACGCTTGTTTATACTAATCGAAACGTATACATAGGATTACATGCTAATTTCGGGACAAAGCACGGTACAATAATTTATGATAAGTGATATTTCCATATAGATTACCTTGTGTCATATTGTCAGGAAATTAATATAAGCTCCGCTTATATTCTCATGACGGAGAATAATTGCTTTCATAATTTTGCACAGCATCAAAATTAGCATTATTATGATGATTCAGAGATTGCGTTTTAGGAATATACTTCCACTTGTAGTGCTTTTTTAAACTTAAAAATTTTTTTTAATTTAATATTATTGAATTGTCGATTTTCTATATCGTATGAAAATACATCGATTTTCATGAAAAAGTTTTATATGGAATTATACAAAGAGACCGAATTTTCAATAAATTTTTCCAAACTGTTAGCAATTTAAAATACTTTTCAGATTCTCTGAATCGTTATTCCCCGATTAGATCAGATCTGCAATATATTTTAGGCTGGCGCATTGTGCTCGCGTTCATTTGGCGCCTTCTCTCGCGTAAAACGTACTTTTTGATTTCAAAAGCGGGCAAATAAAACAACGGGAAATGAAACATAATTACACGCCGTGGAATCGATCAATTTTCCCCGAGTCAGCAACAATTGCGCGACGCGAAGCGTTGCTGATTTGAAAAATCGTCTCTTGCTTTTTGCGTCATGAATTGATAATTTCATTGCAATCCGAATGGCTTTTCGATCGACTGATCGCACCCTTTGGTGTGATCAATTTGGCGCGAACACGCTGAATCAACGAGCTATTCGATAATTGCACTGCGTGGCGCGAAACGCGTGACATCGGTTTGAGTCTTGTTATTGAGCGATTTATTTATTCTTCGGCTCGGGGGACGCGCAATTCTCCACTGCGCGAAATTAGAAATATTCTCCATTCGCGGCGTCGAGTTATTGCGTTTCAACGCGAAAACGCACGGTGCAGTTAAATAATTTTAATTCTCTCATGCAAAAATACTCGCATAACTCCCCCACTAGGCGCCAGACTAATGTGCTCCGAACAGGTTTTCCCTTTTTTCCACCCCAAGTCGGTCTCCCGAAGGCATAAGGGAAAGCTTAGGGACGTGAAGAGGCCGAAGGCAAAACTCCGTAAAATTGAAATTAATGAATGACTCTGTACGCGCGAAGACCCTTCCTGCGTTGTATGCCCAAAGGGAATTTATCCGCGAAAGTAAGGTGGGGGTGATGCTTATGTCATAACGATGTCCCAACAAGAAAATGCGCTCTACAGCTCATATTATTCGGCTCATCACGAATTTTGGGGACACTATTTCTGATAGATAGTTCAATCCCATACGGCAATGAAACGACGGGATTCTATTATTCGTTTTATGTCGCATTTAGGCTTGATTTGGGTTGAGGGTTGACACTCTGTCAAGTAAAATTGGTATTGATGATAATCCGAAGGGAATGATGTATGGCTTTTGTGTGTTAAGATAGAGAAATAACGAATGTATAAATGAATTTCAGTCAATTGAATATACTGCTAAAAATGTTAATTATTCTTAGGCATTTCGCAGATTTAACGTGTTCAGTTATTTTATATGTATTTGTCTAACGTAAATGTGAGTCACTGTGAAATAGTGAAACATTAATCACTCACTTAAATCTCAAATTTGTGTGTTTTAGTCGACTGACCCTTGTGAGAAAGCCAGAGCTCTTGCGGTGCCTAGATCAGCACTATATTGTCGAGATCTTGTACAGGAAGGAACTTTCGGTCGTGTGTACAAAGGCACCTTGGTAGGACGGGAGCAAGAAGTGATTATAAAAACTGTAACAGGTATACTATTGCAAGAAACTTTGTCAAAGATACAATTAATCTTAACATTCCACTCTGGTTTCTGGAAGTTAGAGCAAATAAGTAGTTCACAATTTCTGTGCTACACTCCGCAAAAATGTTTCTGAAAAAATTGACCCTCTTTAATTTATACTTTAGTCCCTAAATTTGTTAATCTTTGGGTTCTTCCATTTATCATTGATGAAAAGGACCAGTACCAATTGCTACGAAAGACACGAAATGGTCAATTTGCGAAAATTATGAATCGGCAGATGGACTGAATTGAAATAAATTCTCCTGGTAGAAGACAGCCGTTATATATTAGGGTAACTTTGTGTAACCGCGTTGCAGATGTAGCTTCGGCGTACCAGGCATCCTTATTAGTGGTGGAGGGCTCACAGTTAGCAGGTCTGGTTCACACCAACATAGCCTCATTGGCAGCAGCGTGTCTTGACAGCTCTCGCCCTTTATTGGCGTACTCGAGCTCGATAGGCGAGCTGAATTTGAAAATCTATCTTACCGACGGGAATCACCACCCCGTGACCCGAGACTTGGTGAATGTCGGAGTTCAGGTAGCACGAGCTGGAGCCTTTCTTCATGGTCGTGGACTTCTACATAGGTAACCCTCATTCATAAGAAATTCACTGTAAGTTAAATTGACCGTAGTAAAAATCGTATGATGATGGAAAAAGCGTCTGGAGGTCCCGGAAATTTCAGCACATCCTATCCATTGCACGGAATTCTGCACCGAATGTAATTCGACTTTTACTTTTATTGCAGAGACATAGCCGCGAGGAACTGTCTAATCGACCCTGGCTGTTTTCGAATCCGATTGGCCGATGCTGCTCTAGCACGAGATCTATTTCCACAAGACTATCATTGCCTTGGCGATAACGAAAATCGTCCTATCCGGTGGATGGCTTTGGAAAGCCTGCAACATAATCAGTACAGTACAGCCACAGATGTGGTAAGCAAATCGCTATTTTAATTGTCTCCATTACAACTAGGGAGCATTTCACATAACAAATTACTACTCCTGATCAAACACTTCATGGAATGAGGGTCGATTAAATTCTTCGACACTTGTACTGACACCCTTGATCGTTATCAGCCTACAATTGTTCCAAAAGCTTTGCTAAAATTAAAAAAAGGGCAAAGAAAATTTCCTGCAAGAAAATTTTATGTCTTTAACTTATGTCTCAATTAGTCTAAATCGTTGAATAGTACATATACGTCCCCATTTTGGTTGCACGGATAAAGTCGTAGACCAATAAACCGAGACCCTCAGCACTTCCACTCGACCACGTCTGCCGATGTCATCAGAAAAAGTCGCCATCGGGGTTGTTAAATATAGTATACGAGCGGCTCATTTACGGAAAGCACGCGCGAGTAACCAATCTGCTTCTGGTTTTTCTTAGTGGTCATTCGGCGTATTTCTATGGGAGCTCGCAACCCTCGGTCAGCAGCCGTACGTGGAAATCGACCCCTTTGAAATGATGATTTGCCTGCGGGACGGATACAGACTGGTGCAGCCGAGGCCCTGTCCGGACGAATTATTCGCCGTGATGGCGGTCTGCTGGTTGGTCAGCAGCAGGGACCGACCGACGATGCCGCAACTTCTCGCTTATTTGCAAGAATTTTACGACGCCCTTGGCGGATTCATCTAAAGTCGGCGCGAATTTTCGAATTTTCGGACCGCAGCTCAACTGACCTGTCGGACGGCCAATCAATGGGACACGAGCTCGTAATCGAACCAAGTTCGCAGGTCTGCTCAACAGCACGTCGTAAACCACGCCAAGCAGTATCAGTTCGACGAGGATGAAAGTATTAAGCGAGAGCACCTACAAGGGATCTCAATCATTTTTAGCACTCTAAAAAATCTTCCACTTCCCTCATAATTATACTGTCTATTTGACGGATTCAGAATAATGAAGGTGGATGTTCTACTTCCAACATGCCGTTTCCACCGGTGGCAAGTGGAATTCCAATCACTGCAGGTGGAATTTCCGATTACCCAAAAATTCAAGTGGAAAATTCCACTTTCGGTGGAAAATTCCACCCGCAATTGTAAAATTCCACTTGCGGTGGAAAATTCCACCGGCAATTGGAAAACTCCACTTGCGGTGGAAAATTCCACCCGCAATTGGAAAATTCCACTTGCGGGATACCATTATTTTTTAGAGTGAGCCCTTTCATTGTGATATCGTTTACATAAGACCACTCTGGATTTTCGGGGATGAAACCGCCCTCGATTGGCGCCTGTCGTGGTGCGCTCAGATTCACACGCCTGTACGAACGGTTGCGTGGTTACAGGCGCATTGTGTTCAGCTTTCCGAAAGCGCAATTACTCGGCGCGGAGTTGTGTTTCTAACCAACGTCGCAAACTGTTTCACATAAATTTATTCGGAAATCGCATTTTCTAACTCAATCGACTTAGCGTACGTTCCGTGAACGAATTGGGTAAATGAGATAGTTTGGTCGCAAAGTTTGTACTGCCCTGAATCGCTGTGTACTTGTTTCGTGATTCGAATGCATTGGAAGGTTTCGTGTAGCGTTTACGTGTAATATATTAAGAACAATAATAAAACGTTTAGGGGAAGTCGCGATGACTGGGACAACTTCACCTGCCGCGAGGAATGGTTCAACATGTTTTCAATGTGCTGGGTGTTTAAATGTCGCATGTTCCTATTTACGATTCCCTTCTCTGTGACTTGCCCTTTTCATGAATCTTTATACCTCTCCTTTCTCCGCAAACACGTATACCTCTATGTATCCCGCGTTTGATGTACTATATGAGGGTTCCCATGCAATAACCAGGCGCTCGAGAATCAAGATTCCGTTTTCTTTAAAGAATTATCAATGGTTGGGATACGTCAAATCGATTTTAAAACGATTTTACAAGACATTGAACAATTCTTCTTTTTTTTCAATTACATAGATTACCAGTGTTTTGGAACACCATTACCCTAATGGGATTTACTATATCGTTAATATTCAATAACAAATAATGTATAATTGATTTAGATCGTCAATTTAGATTTTGAAAGGAAATTTTTTAAGAATGGTTTTTTTCCTCAAATTGTTTGAAGATATTAAATAACTTACACATTTTTGCCAAAAATTCACACGATTTCATATACATCCTGTATTATTTTACTTCTTTTGTTGATTCAAAAACGTAAGTACGTTTATATCATGTTTATTGGGTTGGAACTCTCGGTGTAGTTTCGTCAAACATAGAAATAATTTCGCGTTCAAATTTATGTTAAAGTACTCGTAAAACGTGACAAGTGATTATACACGATTTTCGACTACATGTTGTCTCAGTCGAACTTTAAACGTCATAAAATTATTTCATGACATTTTTAGTATTCGAAAAAGACTGATTGATGTGCGAAGGAAGCTGTCATTTTTAAGTGGTGTGTAAATAGCGAAGAAAACGAAAACAATTTTATAATGCATATATATGACATTTGTCTATCCCTGTTTTGTACAATTACAAGGTTTTGTCTAAATTGTCAAGTCACGTTACATAAACGTGATAAACTTCTAACACGGGAGTGTGTTTAAAATTGAACGACTGTTCACATAATTTATTATCTACTGTGAATATTTATTGGCATAATTCATATGATGTAATGGATTATAGAATTCACAGCATTAAATTTACAAAATGAAAACACTGAACAATTTATTGTAATAATTTAGACACATAATTGACATATATTGCCGATATTAACCGCGTAACATTTATACATTTGTTTGCACAACAGACAATATGTTGTTTTGATTATTTTTATTTTTGTGAAAGTCATATAAATTGGTCGAAATGAAAATACTTCAATCAAGATATGTACGTAATAATTAGGCATACGTGTTTAATTGAAACATGCTGCTCTGATTGTGTTCATACTACTATATACGTAAATACAACAAACAATTTTGAGATATTGAAATGCCTTTTGGCTTCCATTATAAGAGGTGTTTAGAATTTCGAAACACCTACAAATTTACTATAGCAATATATATAAAATAAATAAAAGTTCTATACTGAACACGTGGAATTGATTTTGATAATTCGAATAATGCATGTGAATTACCAAGGGTTAATGTGGATTTTTCTTTGCATCTGTATGACGAAAAGTTAGGCTTGTTATCGAGTGTAACTGGAATTATCTGCGTCAAAGGAATACATACATACACTGGTAAAAACTGACTCATATGAATAACATAAAAAACAATCTTGACCAAAATATGTTGGATCAACATTATTTCTAAGTCAAAACAATTTCACAACTGTCCGGTTAACCTACTACTAATGTTCAATTTATCATGAAACGAAGTGAGCCGAACATAACTGTTAAACAGATTTAAATATGTTCGATTAACAAGAAAAATCTGCTGACTCAACAGATTTCAATGTTGGCTTAACATATTATTTTTCCCAGTGTAACTGTCGTTTAAAATGAGGATCTGAAAGGTAATTGTATTATAATATTTTCTCTCACAATTGCACCCGAAGTACGTTTTTCTCCCTAGGGAGGAAAACACGTACTTTCGGTGCACATGAGAAAAACTAATTAATGGCCTAGTAGAAATTACATTTCTGATACAGTTTAAACAATTCTCAGAAAAAATAATTTCAGAGAGTTTATCAGAAGAGTTTTTCAGAATTTGAAAAAATGCTCTCAAACTTAAGTCTGAGAGTATGAGAGATTTTCCGGAAATTATTAAAATCTTTCGAAGTATTATTCAAACTATTTCAGAATTTTTGTCTACCAGAATAATTAATTAATTATATCAAAAGGGTATTATCAAAAGGGTATAAAAAGCTAAAATTGTACTTATAACAGCTGCGTTTTGAATGAGCCGCGTATCTCAGTTCCACTGATGTTGCAGATACGTCCAACTACACTTAGCCGCAACCAGAAATTTCAAACGCCGCGTACTGAGGCGTTTGAACGCACCTTTAATTTGTATAAATTTGCACTGGAAAATTAGTTTTAATAATTTAATTTGCATAAGAATTGAATTTCTTATAATATGTAATATCACAATTACGTGCATTTTATGTGATAAATATTCTTAACCCGCCGCTGGTCGCGCTACCAGCTAACAAGAGAGAGAAGTCGGAGTGAGGATGTTTTCGCGAGAAAAGGATAATAAAAACAGCGCAACCAGCGGCGGGTTAATTTATTTTATGTTTCTAATGCGTGAGTAAAGTTTATTTGTATCATTTTACGAAAACTAGTATTACGAATAAAATGTATTTATTGTAAAAAGTATCGAAGTATAAAAATACGCAGGTTCCAACGCTAGATATAATAGAAATAGAAATAAATCAGTCGACAGCTCGTCGACCTTACAACAAATCGCTTAACAGTACACGAGTTGATAAATCCTCAAATATCATCTGAAAACAATCAAAAACCCGTATCTTCTACGAAACATATTTCAACTTCCTCCATGCCAAGTATCCTTTATGTAGGATAATTTCATAGACAGCGCATTTCATATTGTGTTTCATGTAACTTTACATTTGTCTATGTACTATATTAACTCGTATCCTTCGTTGCGTCGAAACAATTGTTTTCTGTCGAGTGCACTGCACTGCGCCCGATGGATCGAACGCAATCAAACTCAAAGTTTTTATTGGATGAACAGGGTAGGCTAGATCTAAATAATTATTTCGCTGTCGCTGTATATGGCTATTGTAGCGTTTCACTCAAGTGTAGCGATGAATGAATCCGGTGGTAGCAACGAATTTGTCGTTGATGCACGGATAAAGAAATGTTTTTAATTTTTTTTTATTTCTGATTCAAAGGATAATTGCCAGGTTGTAATGATCTCGATGACCTTCAAGAATATTTTTCCATATATTTTTCATCTTTCGTTTCAAACATTAATGCTGGTTTAATTTGTTAGTTAGAACAGAGTGGACACCTGAATAAACGACATAGAATTGCGGTTATAGCTGATAATGACGATCTGTTAGTGGTCTCCGTTGATATGTAACGGAGAATCATGTATGGATTCTCCGATACATATGGATGATATGGATGAATCATATATGGATTCTCCGTTACATATGGATGATATGGATGAATCATATATGGACCATAAAACGACATATGCAACTCACGTGGTTCATATTTAGGTATGTCCAAAAGCTTTTACTTATCTTCCAAGTTATATTTTAAACTTTACGATGTTTTACAATACCACGTAACAATTGTTTATAAATAACTGTTAAAAGTGTATAACTTACACAAATATGTTCGTTAAATCCTGTGTTGTTGAGTTATTGGATCATAATACATCACATATGGTGCGGGCCAATTTCAGTATACTTCCTCTCAGTTATTAAAATACGTAATTTTTAAATGTACTATCAGGTTACATTCCCAATGCAGATACATTTTAAAACGATACTCAACAGATAAGTGAAAGCAGCATTGAGGTGCCGATATGGTTGGATATATGGGCCACATATAGTCCCGATATGATTTATCGGTAACAGTTTGAAGCTCAGTCTGCCTTGGCAAGTTTTGTTCATGTATGTCGAAAACATGTTACAAATAGTCTAATTATTTATTTGTACCTGATGTAATCTCCGTTGATGCAAATCTAGTCAGGCGTATGCATACTTTTAATCGAGATATACAATTATTGTGCAATGTTGACTTATTTAATTTACCTTTGCGCAAAGAAGCTGAATGGAGAAAGTAAATTTTCAATCATTGTAAATAATTCTAGGGAATAGATATAAATACTGAATAGTGATGCGCCGAGTTGATTTATGCAGATTCTATTATTTCTTATGTATATGATACATTGTAATGGCATTATTTTTCAATGGAAAGTCAAATATAAGTGTTGAAGATGAATTTCTAGATGATTTATTCAGCAACCCTTTCACGAATACTAAAAATGGAAATGTATTGAAATTGTAGTATTTATAGAGTTGTTTGGTATTTAATAACATTTTAGCATACGGACATATTTTTAATGATTATGAAACTAACAAACAAGTAAATGCAGTAGTGGCGAATAAATATATGTTTCAACTCGATTTGCCCCTATATACAGGCAACTGGACGTTCACAGCAGATGATGTGATGACTTATTCAAGGAAACTAAAAATACAATTTACGTATATTTATTTTTGCGGTGTTTGAGCAGTGCAAATTCTAATTAATTTTTCACATTTTATCCAGCAAAATTGAAAAATAGCAGGATTACGTTTGTTTTCTGCTTCGGTATCAGTTCATTATTCATATTCTTCACCACATCTAGATTCTATACGTTTTCACTCAATGAAAAACATTTTAAAATTATTTAATCAATTCGCTACATTTAGCGGCTACAAAGTATTCTCTATTTCGATATTCCTCCAAACAAGTCGAAAATGATACACAGTTCAACTAATTTAATTACGGTACAAAAAGCATTTCATCGTAAAACTTTTTAATCCATTCTGACATTTTAATTTCGAGATATCAGTTGCATATTTCCACCAAATTGATTGAACTAATTCATAAGGAATCATCCAAAAAATTGTTCATTTGTTTTCGACGATTCCCTCTATTTGTGTGGAATGACTAAAATAGCGAGTTTGTTTACAAACGCCGTACAAATTGTCGTGCAGTTACGACTGTGTGCAGTCGGTACCGCGAATTTGAGCAACGCGCATTACACCTTGTACGTTAACAGGCAGTAGCAGTGGCAGCCGTGGCAGTACGTTGTGTATATGGAAGGAGTTAAGCCCTTTCTAAAATCGCGAGAATGGCTGGCCACGAGCGTTGAGAAAGGTAGAGGGACCCGAAGTGGCAGGGGATACGCACTATTTCCTAATGTAACCGAGGGAACATGAAAGAACCGAGAGAACTAACTAACCAACCGACCAACGAAAACGAAAGTGACGGAGAAAGTTAAGCATTATTATGAAGCATAAAACTCATGTTATGGACCGTCGCCACGAAACATGATCAAAACGTTATGGATGTGTACCCCAATTTTAAATTATGCAACTTTTTCCAAATATTTGGTAAAATTTCAATATGTACGTAAAATGTCAGTAAAATAAAGTAAATAGTTTTCGTAATTCGATGTGAGACTTCATTAGCAAATATTTGAAAAAATGTGATTTAGTATGGCATAGCAATTTGTAGTTCCAATACCAATCTTAGTCAAAATTTTACTTAACGAGGACAATTTGAGAAGCAAAGCTGGTAAACACAATTTGATTCAAAATTCAAAATGTATAGCTTATCAGTTAACCAAAAATGGCTACCAACGTCAAGGATAAAACTATGCGAACTTTGACCCCCAATAGCCATTTTATGGCAGCGAAAACGTAATTACATGTATTTATAATTTCGCGATTATCTCAGTGCATGTTTTTGACTATAATATATCAAGCTTTCTCTCTGAAATGTCACTTCAATTCTCACAATTACCAGACTCGTCTGCCATGACATATTTATTTGTACGCGTTGCAGTGTAGAATACCGCGGTATTATACTGAAGAATTTCGATAGCCATTGATAACAATACGACAAATTGACTCCGGGCGCAATTGAATTCCGCCGCAACGTAAATCCGCCACCTCTTCCTTTTTTATTACATAATTGGTTGATTTGACGCAATTATGATCAGCGGGCGATGAAAAGCATCGGTTCGTACAATTTCATGAGTTTAATCAACTGAATATAAATTCGGCGCAAAAAGTCGGCCGTAAATTGCACGTCGTAACATCAATAACGAGCGAAAAATTGGTGCCATTTTCTTAGTTCGCCGCGCCGTGATGCAACGAAATCACTTACAAACCCGAAACGTTTCCGAATCAATATAAATCCACACCTCATAATGCGCGGCGAAGAAAAATGCGACACTAATTTGCCCGTCGACTCACGGCGAGCGCCAACATAATGAAACCGGGGAAGATCAATTTTCGCGGGACGAGCCGTTGTCGTGTTCGCTTGAGCTCGATTATTCGTATGACAGAATCCACTTAAAAATAATCGTTGCAATTTCTGTAACGAATGCGTGCAAAAGGTGCACTCTTGCGTATGCGTGAGAGCATTATAATGGTACGTAAGTGGAAGTCGACGAAAGTGGAAGCTTACATAATGCGAGCACGAGTGTCCGTCCAATTGAATTGTCCTCCCGGGTTATCGCGAAAACGCGCAAATATCGACGCTAGGGAACGAGCCGCGAAGCGGCAAGACGGTTTGACAACGGCAAATTCGGTCGACTCGGGATTTATGGGGTCCGCCGATTGGCCCCTTCGAACAAGAATTTGATTGCGGTGTGTGTCAGCGCTGATTATACGTTTTGCAAAAAATGGCGACACGCAAAATTAATTCGGTGTCACAGCGCGTCGCGTTGCAAGAATAACAAACGCCATTGCTGTCGCGGTAAATTAATGTTATTGCAGTGCGTCCGAATGGTGCAAATGAATTCGAAATTGCTGGTCCATTCCTGGACCAAAAATCAATCACAGGTTCGATGTCTGAAAAAATGCTGGAAACGCACGTTTAAATTGTAAATTGTTTTTCAAAAAGAAATCGATTTTATGCCGAGAAAAATGGTAGCAAGCATTGCTAGAATTATTACTATTTTCACTTGATTTACCAATAAAATGTTTGTCTAACCTGAAAAAGGAATAAAATAAAAAATGAACTGATATCGGGTACAAAAAGGTTCTTTTCCGCCCCGGGTGGAAAATAGCAACTTTGCTCCCTCCAAAAAGGCATCCAAAAAGTTCAACTTTTATGCTGGGGCAAAAAAATTTTGTTCACACCACGGACGAAAAAATCTACTTTGCGCCCTTGGCACGAAATATACTATAATTGTATGCCACCATTGTAAACTAATTGTATGCACCACTTTTTTGCTCCATTTTTTTGCTATACGGACAAGACAAATTTATAACCTCAATTCGCAATTCAAATATAGCTTTTTCGAAAAGCAATTTTTGCAAATATAACTGCTTTAAGTATTTGATAATTAGTTTTGTACATTTGTGTAAATAAATCGTCGGACTGATTTCGTTCAGTGGATGCACCAAGTCGGTTTAGGCTCGTGAACGGACGTTAGTCGTTGCGAGCTCGCACAGTTTAGCACTCGCCAAGTTAGTGAAACACTTGAAAGGCGGCTCAAGGCTCGGTTAGCCTTGGACGCGTTAGATTGCCTAATATTCTCCCTGCCATTTCCAAATTGCTTCGGATGTCAGACGAAAATACGTGAAAACGCGCCGACGTGGCGATGAGTCGTTGCGTTGCTGTCAAAGCGTACTCGCACGGGAAATTGGATCAATTAAACGCGAGACATGAAATGTGTCATTTCGCCGGCGAAATAGAAAATACAATCGTTTGAAATCTCGCGGAGTCGTTACATAACTGAACCAACGACACTCGTGGAAGGACAAATAAAATTATTTCGAGACGCGAAACATACTTGTGTAAACGAGACGAAACCTTAATTCGGTCTAATTCGTGTAAAGGACTCATTTTTTGCGCGAAAAGTGGTCACGCTAAATTACTTTTTACAATCGGCGCTGACACTTTTATGAATTCGATCGTTAGGGGAGCTGAACTGGTGGATTGGGAGGAATTCTGAAATAGTAATTTCGAAAAAGTTAAGTTCGGAAATCGGCATTCGTACATTTGTAAGGAGATTTCACAGGTTGAGGCCTATATGGTAGAAATGTATTGGCTCAACAAGATTGGTACAACGCGTTCTTAACGAAATCAAGCATGTCGTCCGAAGTAACACTTCGACACGGTAGTTGCAATCTTTAAAGAGAGTCGATACGATTTCCAAATTATTATACGAACTACCACAGGAAAAAAAGCTTCGCTTTCTACAAAGTGAAGTAGGACCGTCGTTAGTCGTTTGCGAAACTCGAACTCTCCCTCATAAGTTTGAAACCAGTGTGAGAAGTCTTCACGTGAAACATGCAAGTGAAAATTGAAATATCTAACTGATACCCTTTGTACCGTTAGTTTTGTTAGTTTTGTTAGTTTTGCTAGTTTTGTAAGTTTTGTTAGTTTTATTAGTTTTGTTAGTTTTGTTAGTTTTGTTAGGTTTGTTAGTTTTGTTAGTTTTGTTAGTTTCGTTAGTTTCGTCAATAATTCGTAAATTATTGTTATATGTAACAATAATTTACGAACTAGTAATTATTCAATCCTATTTTCCATTTAACGTATCTTCAAAGCACACTCCACATCTTTTTGTCGCAAACTGTAAATTGAAAAAATACTTAATTGTACAATTTAAGTTAAACAATTTATTTACTAAATTAAAATTATATTTAAATACTTTATTAAAATAAGTTGCCCATCCAATAAGTTATGAATATGCGGTTAACAATAATCCACACAGGTGACACAATTGCATTGTTGATACGTTTCCGTCAGAAAGTAAAAGTTTGAAGTTCATACAAAAGGTTTCCGACTGTTTGGGCATTATGACATAAGAGTGTGTAATCTTTGTATTTAAAAGTTTATGGGACAGGCATTAGTTACATTTGTACGGGCGAAAGCATCGTCAAAACTTTCACCATCTTGGAATAGTTACTACATTGTATCGCGCACAATTCCGCGTCTCCGTGTTTGTACATTATTTAATGAGCGCACATTTCATATCACATTGTTTAGCAAATTAAAACAATAACCAGCTAACAAGGATTCGTCACGCTGGTAATTCGAATTTGTACGATTTATTAATAAGTTAATTACAGCGATTGACTTTTCATAATTAAATGTACTCTCCGGCAGGATTTGCATAATGCTTTAACCAAATCAGCACATTAATTCGCAAACAGGAATCTGCGGCCCTTGATGTACAAGTGCTATCGCGATGGTGCTGTAGCTGAATTATTGGAATGCTTGATTATACTTGACGTAATAGTTTTATTCAACGTATTTAACTGAATTGTCTTTCACGTAAACACTTTTTGAATTATGACGCAGAGGAAGAGCCTACACAATGTTTAAATCTTCAACGCTTTGAGTTCGGCCTGAATTACGTTTTCGAATTGCATAAATTACTGCGAATTATAATGCACGTCGTTATCATGCGTTACATTTGTAGTTACCGTGCACATGTTTTTGTACAAAATTTATCTGCACGTTGTTTTGTAATTGGGTGTAACCACTATCAGCAAAATTGAGCATTTAATTAAAAAACACATTTTGTGGAAACTGCAGCGCAAATACGATGTAAAAAATTTTAATTGAAGTAAAATATTTAAAATTTACAAATCACGCTGTTACGGTGCGAATTTGTATGCTCGTTGATTTACTCTTATTTGTGAGCTCGCAAACCGTCGTTTGGCATTTACGTGCATTTGAAGCCAAGCGTATTTGGTTTGATGGTCCAGTGATTATATCCGCAAATGCGCACATTCGTACATTATTAACGAATATACAATCTTTATAAATTAATCAGTCCTCGCACACGATGCCAGTAGCTCGTGTAATGCGCTGCGGAAAGGTCTGCGTCAGTTTTTTGCCCCGTATTTTCTGGCAGTACAAACGCCAGAAAAATGCGCATTCACAAAAAAGCCTGTTCATTAAAGCGGAAAACATTTGCTGGGAGTGTGATCAAAGTATACTCAATAATTATTGCAGGGGCTGAAGTTTAATGAGAATTTCGTAAATGCATGTAAATTTAAGGGCAAAGTAAACAATTTGGAAGTTTGAAAGAGGAAACACATTTTTAAAATAATGTTTGGCTTGTAACCTCTGAGAAGAGTTGTAGTCAATCGGTAATCCTTTTCTCATCGCGAAAGTGAAATTCTTGTCGCAGTTGTCTGTAGATAGCCTCTCTAATCTTCTTACTTTTAATATTATTACGTATAATACAATCCCGTTAATGGCATGCCAACAAATGTAATCTGTAATACTGACTAAACTACTTTTTAAATACATTTAACAAATTATAAATTTCGTTTTGTTGGGCATCGTTTATCTTTATACATGTTAATGTTTTAACCACTAAGCAGAGTAGTGCACCTACCAGAATAAATCTTAATTAAAATGCTATGAAATTATACCCTTCATATAAACGTAATTATAATTTATTAACAAACAATTTTCATCATACATTTAACGATTGATTTAAAAATCCATCACTCTCGACTACATGACTAAGTTACCACCAGTAAAACAATCATTAATGAAACGGGATATAACAATTGACGCTGAATTTCTTGTACACTTTATGCAACGTCACAATAGCGTCAAAATTACTGAAGTGGCCCTGATTTACAATATGTTATGTATATGTGCATAAATAATTTTATCCTTTTTTGTTAGTACTAATTGACATTTACTTCAACCGTAAATAGTTTGAAAATAATGTTATTTTTTGTAAAGATATACCAGATATCAAATTACATACAGCCTATTTTCGAAAAGTCATTACTTTAGAACCACACATTAGAAAAGCACGGAATTATGATAAAAACCTTACTTAATTTTGTATGCAAAATTAACGATTTTATGTACATTTTATAAAATGTTATAAAACAATTTAATTATAAAATTTGTAAATGATTTGGAAAACATTTTCTCAGTCACTTTAAGATGATTTCTTCAATAGATCACTTTGATCAATAGAAGGGGATCCCTTCATGACAAAGTTTTTGAGTCTTTAGTGATCATGTTGAGATCATTCTGTGATAACTTTGCAGTCACCCAATGAGCACGATTTGTCGAATATTCAGCGGTTTATTTTATACACAAAGTGATTCCAACATGATCAGGTGAATTTGGTTGATTATTCTACCTAATCGCCCAATGATCTCTAACTCATTCCATGGTGATCGTAAAAGTCTCAACATCGTAATCATAAAGTGACCACATCCTTCTTATCAAGTGATCCCTTTCTTATCATAAAATGACCACCATTGTATCTCGGGAATACATTTCTTAATGATTTACTACAGGATCAATTCCCACCACCAAATGCACGAACAACAAAAAAGACAGACCAAAATAAAAGCCCAATCATACACTGAAAAAACTAACCTAACAATTTGTTTTGAATGAAAACGATTCCTTTTAAATGAAAAGGATTCCTTTTCTGC
>JABFPB010003604.1:0-16702 GCA_022817645.1 Ceratoteleas bidentatus
ATGTCTTATTTTAAAACACTTCCGTTTCAATTTTTAAAACGTTAGGAGTGTTTTCCGTTATAAAAAGATAGGTTAAACATTAAAACACCTGAAAACGTTTTAAAAATGGGACAAAAGTGTTTTAAAATAAGACACCTGTTTTTACAGTGCACAAAGTTACAACGATTCGGCATACATTTTCTATGAAATATATGTATTGACTGTGTGAAATTTCCTTTTGTCATTCGATTCGTAAAAGTCCCAGCCTTTTTTCCACCAGGTAAATTTCCATACACGTGCTTCCTCCCCCATATTTACTCCTCCCCCACCCCCGTGCCTGCCAGCAGTATTACGTCGCAATTATCGGTGATTAGGGACCAGATCCCGGGGCGGCGATTGTCATCGAAAGGTGTAACCCCGGTTGGGAATGGCATCGATCGGTGCGGCGTTCAGGCCCCGCTCCTGGCATGCGCTGCGGCAGCTCTTGGGCACGCGTTACGACGCATTCCGAAAGGTATCGCGCTAATCATACCGGAGGCAAATCCTTGCGGTGGCCGTACCTGCGGAAACGTTATCCCTGCAGCATAATCGCGCAACATCAAACAACCGCATTTCAGCGGGAAATTGGCCCCCGTCGGCCGTTCGCCGACGCAAACTTGCCGACCGCGGCCGAAAGTTAAGCGACCCCGTGCGGAATGAATAATTGAATAAGCGGCCGATGTCGATCCGCATCGTGTGTCGGTCGGGGTTAACGGTCGCGCGGCCGCCGCCAAAGCGGAAAATGGCATTACGACACCGCGACGCCTGACTAAAAATAGTCCAACGTGTCGCGCGCGTCTATTAAGCGCTCGTTAATGATCCATGAAGTGTCCAGCCGCGCTTGACGCGCGTTTTTGCCGGCGCCGCTCGGCTTCTTTCGAAAAGAAGATCGATCGCCAACGCGCAAAGGGCCCCTCGATATTCCGCCGATATTGCATCAAGACGCAATACGCGGCTGTCCCTCATAATAAATCGGGCCGATAATTATTTCTGCTCGCGCCGCGACAGACGCGAACGCAATTATCCGATGCGTCGGGCGCCTTCGCCGCTAATTCGCCGGGTGACGGGACTCCGCATCATTTATTAACCCGCGTCTCTTAGCTCGCGAAAATAATCCAACTTGGCCGCGTCGCGGCTGGCTTGTCAAAGGCCGAATAGCAAGCGTCAATTAGCGTCCGAGCGGATCGCGGCATGCCGACGCGCGAGCGCCAAATCGAGTTAGCGCGACGGCAAAAGTTTGAATTAATCAGCGGCGAGCGATCGGCCTGCGACTGTTCTCGCGATCGAGTCCGCGGGCATTTACACGTCATACGCAATGTGCAATGTGATTGTAATTACTGCTGCAATTCAAACGTCGGATTACGGAAATATTTGGCGCACTTTTCGCGGGGGTATAATGGGTGGAGGCGGCGTTGTTTAACTTCGTTTGGGTAACGCGAGGCGGTACACGTCGGAGGTGCATTTGCGATGTCGGGGTATCGCGGTTATTAGAAGATAATTTCCGATTTGCGGCGCGAAGCGGCGATGGGGAACGCGTCGGTGAATGTTGAGCGATGGGAGGCTGCGTTACAGTCGGGGTGATTTTTGCAATCAGGGAAGTACTTTTTTGAAATGGAAACGATAAATTAATTTGCGAATCCGTAACGCGATACAGCGGGATCGAATTAAACGATGCACATTTTTGCTGCAATCAATCTGGTGAAAGAGAGCATTGTAGCTGGGGTGTTACACGGTCGACGATTTTCTGGATATATTTTTATTTAGGGATTACTAAAGATGGTTGTGACAGTTAAATGGAGAAGGAAAGTGGAGACGGTGGCTGAGGTTTTATAACTTGAATAAGTGATTTAAAGTGTGAAGGAAGTTCTTGGTGTTATAAAAATAGTTAATGGGAATAGAAAATCGTTAGCGTTATTATAGACGCTCTTGCGAGATTTAATGGAAGTTAGATGGAATGAATACGAGAGCAGAAGAATGGCCCGGTGCTCGTGTAAAGGGTCTTCCACAAGCTTTGATGTATAATGATCTAGTGCGGAATAACAACTAATTAAATTAATTCCAAGTACAAGACCTTGTAGGAGAATTCAGTTTGATAATACAATTGCAATTTGTTCACAAGGGTCTTGTGAATAACTTCTTATTCTTTGGAGACTTAACTGTCTGAACTTTAGACAATTAGCTTCATTGTTGGAATTATTAAATAAACAAACAATCTTCGAAGTTCATATCCTGGTTCCTTTTCAATGCTATGTCGACCTGCTCCGATACAAGAAAACTTAGTTCGAGTTATCGAGTTATAGTTATCATTACAATTCCTTCACTCAATGGTAAACCATTAGGAAGTTGGTGAGACAAAGACTGTAAATATCGCAGCACTTGTAGACTGTCCGACAGCACCTGGTAGTTTCACCTGTCGCACCAGTTACATTTGCGGAATCGGTTTTACTATCCAATCAAACTTTCCAATCAACCCACTGAAACGTTTTAGGTTCATGCGTCCAATCATTTTTTTTTCGCGCAACAGCTGCTTCTGATGCGCGTTACTTGTTGAAAAATGAATTGCCAGTTTGTTTTATGCCACTCGATTTCGTATCACAAAAATTATGCGTTAAAGCCGCGTTGATTGACAGGTGTCATTAAATGTTCGGGTTGACCAATACGAGCGATGCAAAAACCGAGCGCAGTCTATTAGTGCTTTGGCATTATTGTCCCATTTCTCAATCACTGCGGTGTAATTCAGGGATATAGAATAATTCGGGCGTGCTAATCTTCCAGTGAGAGTCGGAACACATGTCGTTCGATCATGCTGTTTGATTTCGTCATGCGTTATAGGCTGGACATGTGTGCGCCGAAGAATTAAGTACGAAAGTTGAGCTGCAAGCGAACGGGCATTAACCACCGCATCGCAACGGTGTTAATTGGGATTTTCGAATTGGACAGATCGTGCCCGAATCAGCCATAATCACAGCAACATTAGTGAGAATTACTAGATACGGTTTTACATTTTCCCTTGCAGAAATAGCATCTCTGAAAATCTCTGAAAATCTTGGAAAATTCTGCTGAAAATTCAGCTGAAAATTTCCGAATACCTCTAAAAATCTCTGAAAACCCCTGATAATTGGAACTGTCAGTGTTTTTCAGATTATTTTCAGGAAAAACTCTCTGAAAAATTCTGAAAAAACTATGACGGTCCCAATTTTTCAAAGTGTTTCAGAGATTTTCAGAGAAAACTTAAATTTTTACAGTTCCAAATTTGAGAGGTTTGCAGAGATTTTCAGATATTTTCAGAAATTTTCAGAGATTCTCACAGGTATTCAGAGATTTTCAGATGTTTTCAGAGCATTTTTCAGAGATTTTCAGATTGTTTCAAAGCATTTCTCAGAGATGTTATTTCTACAAGGGTTATCAATCAATCTTTTCTCCAACCTGTATTCGAGATCCGCAACTGACCATGTATTAAAACCTAATGCTATTCGCGTTAGGAAGATTAAAACATGTTTATCCTGAAAATTGTCAAACCATCGCGAGATTTGCGAGGAAGTTCCTCAGTGGATCAGCAACGTATTCAAAATTAAAAGCCCATTTTTCGAGTGTGTGAGATGATTAAGCGTTTTTGTCTATGCTCGCGTGGAGTTGTTGACTGATAAATATGACCAAGTGAATCACACGCTATTGATGCAGTTATTAACAGCGACATCAAACGTTCGTTCGAACTTTGTTGGAAAAGTCAAACCCTATCGCTTTGGTTTCGTCTCCGCGGCCGCGTCCGCAGAACACGAACTACGCCATTTTCTCTAATTACGACTATACAACTTTGTTTGCGCGCCACTTTCTTTTCGAATTTAATCCAAATGCGATTATTATTAAATCACGAAATAACTTCCGGGCGTCTCTCTCTACTCATTTGCCCCGTTGTTTCTGGCGGTGCGTTTCACCGAGTTTCGCGAAATAACATTTATAATTCCAATAAAGAACTTTACTCACGACGCTCCAACAATTCTTTCTCACACTCAGCAACAATATTTCGCAACCATCATGTGCATAATATCAAAATCCAGAAACTAACAAAAGCACCGACATTGGGATTGAAAATAGAACCGAAAATTCAAGTTTTCAGTGAAACAATCGTGTGTATTTTTACAATTTGTATGTAAAATTACATAGTTTAATGTGTATTTTTATACATTTTGTGTAAAATTGTAATGCGGTGTGTATTCTGGTTTTAGAATTACACAACTTGATGTGTAATTTTACATTTTAGGTGTACACCCAAGTAGAAATTTCGTTAGTTTTTCGTAAGTTGAGGTCAGAATTCGCTAGTTTTTCGTAAGTTTTTCTAGATTAGAAAAACTTACGAATTACCTACAAGAAATTTGTGAGTTTAACTTTCATTTATCTAGTCTAGAAAAACTTGCGATTTTTTTGCGAATAACTTATGTTTTCTAACCTAAAAAATTGTGTGACGAGACCATGTCTAGATTTTCGCTAGAAACTTGCCAGAATATCGCAAGTTTTTCTAGTCTAGACTTTTTCACAATATTCTTGCAAGTTTTTATTGAGAGTTTCTAGCGTGAAACTAGTAAAACTTGCTAGTTTCTAACGCTTTTCTAGAGTAAATTTCTACTTGGGCAGTGTAATCTTAACTCAAGAGGGTATTCGTGTTGGTAGCATCAATTTTTAGGTGTTTTTCAACATTTTATTGGGGAAATTTTAAAACAAATCAACGGTTACACGCTGACAAGTGTATTCATGTAAGTTTTAAGACAATTTTTATTTTTTGAAAAAAAAAATAAAAAGCCGTCTAAAAAATGTTTTAAAATTACCGTTTTTTTAGTTTAGGGGTAATGTAAAATCGAAATATTGACAAAATTACTATTATTAAAGGTTTTAACCATAGCCAATTAATTTTTCTTGAAGATAGATCAAAAACCAATAAAATCAGCTCGGTAGGTTTTCAGAAAAGTAACCACCGTGTAAAAAAAAGTCGTTTGAGAAAAACGCTTAAAAAATTTAAGATCAGATTCCACGCCTTGAACGCTAACTCATTCAAACCCGTTTTTATGACATAAACAGTTTTTGCAAGCATTGCGAAGAGGTTGCAAATTTTTTGCAATCGATTTTTTTTACACTTTCAAACACGAATAACTCTTTAAAATAAATGTTTCCGAATAACACCCCCCCAATATCTCGCGACCTAACGAATTTAATTATTCCCGTTTAAAATACTGAGTCAGTCCAATGCCGATATTTAGAAAAGTTTCGCCGCCTTAGAATCGGAATTGCAAAGTCGCCGCGACTTTTCGTGCTGAAACATCCGCCGCAACTATCACATCGCATTAAGCAGGGCTAATGTCTGGCGGCCGTTTAACTTGTCCTCAAGTTTCGTGCGCGGAAGCTCGCGCGGAATCCGATTTGCGCGGATGCGGCGCTCGTTTTTCCTCGTGCGGAACGCGCATGCTTGACGCCTCCGCGCGCATTGACAGGTCATTACCGACGAGGGCCATTAAAAAACAATCAATGCGAGCGAGCACACGGATAGGCGAGGCTGAATATAAGATGAATCGCCTTTCAGCGCCCGAATAATTCGCGTCTCGAGGCACTCCGCGCTGAGAATGGACTGGCACGTAGGTGCTGAGTGCAGATGCTGCAAATCACGGGGACAAAACATTTGTCGCCCGGTTAAGTTGGCAATAATGTGTGTGCACGTGCGCCTGTGTTGGCGTACTGCTGTTTGAGCGCGCGCTATTTAGCGGAGACAGCGCTCAGAAATATATGCGTCTTAAACAGAACCGCCGTCCTGCGGCGCCGCAATTCGCGAACCACTTCGGCATACTGTTCACTTGCTCGACAATTGTCGGCATCCGAGTGGTTGCGTTTAATTATTCCTGAGCCAGTCCGGCAAAAATCCGCCCTTTGTTCGCGATCGAAATCCCCGATGAAGCACAAACTTTTGCGCCGCTTTATTTCCCGCCCGCTCCACGGAACCGGCTTATTCTGTAATTGTTTACACGAAATTCCTCGTCAGCGGCGGTCGAATGTTTTTTCGGGAGTACGGTTGCATTGCGATGTCGGAGTTAGACGGAGGGAAAAATTGCATCAAAAAGTGATATTTTATAGTAATTCGAGAACGAAGCTTCCAAAACAGTATAAACTACAATATTTTGAAGTAAATTGAGATACATTCCTAGTAAAAACTGCTTTCAGGCAAGGTTAAATAATGATGTTAAAAATTACCCGCTGATTGAAACAAAGAAGAGGGAAGAGTCCCTGGCTATAAACCTCAAGATCGCGGGTTCGAGACTCTGTGTGGAAAATTTTTTTTTTTTTTTTTTTTTTTTAAGGAGTAGCATTTTCGTTTACTATAAAAATAAGGTAATTTGAACTGAAAATAATATGAGAAATACATGTACCAAATACTAAGAGAGGAAGCTTCGTCCTCGGAATGCTATTTAATAATTAAGACAACTTTTCTCTCTGTGCAGTCAAGTTCGACGAAGGGGTTTGACGAATGTGGAACGGATCGCCCGAGGGCCGGGGTTCCTTTTGGCGTGGAGTTTGATAAAGGTCATTTCGCAAAGCCGTTCTGCATTTGAACACCGGCATCTCTAATTACCTTAACCGTAATCAGGTTAAAACAAGAAGAACCGGATTAACTATGCTGAAAATCCCCGGGGAGAAGTCTAATGAGGATAGGTGAAATGCGATTAGTCAAGCTGGTGCTAATTGTCCACGAAGAATAATTTTCTTGGAGAAAGGTTACGGGAATTCCAACCGCAACCCATTAGGGTGTGTTGAAATTTGGGAAGGTGTGTGGACCCTAAAATCACACCCAAATACGGTGTCATCCGTACGGCTCCTGAAAGCATTATTTCGTAAACTCACTTCCAAGAAATCCTGCTTAGGATTTGCCCTGCGGTCAAACCATTCGCGTGTTTTCCTAACGAAATCGACCGATGGAGTTTTTCCAGAAATCGTTTTCCGAGACCGCAATCCCGAACGCACTGCGGCTTCGCGTAATCGGCTATGTACTCCTACAGAAATCTTAATCGCATTACGCTCCCTGGTCTTTCAGCGCGTATCGCTAATCGCGCGATTCCGAGATACGCAAGTTGCGCCGTAAAATTCTTTGTGCGGCATTCAAAGCGGGCGAAATTGTTGCCAAGCATGGCGCGGCCGAGAAAAAAACTGGCGTTAGAACGCGGACTCGAAAAAGGCATGGAAATGCGGGGGAGGCGTTTCAAAGAAGCCTTTTTCGAGGCGAACATCGCATTTGCGATTAGTGCGCGCGTCTTTCGCGCAAAAGGCGCAGACGTGGCTTTTGCGTCGCGGACTTTTATCTGTCAAACGAACGACAGCCGGAGAGTGTCATTCGGTCCTCAGTCGGACGCATTTTGGGTGACGGGTTTTTGGGTTTGCATTAAGGAACGCGGGACAAAGAGTCGGGCGGAAAATTGACGGTCGACTCGTTTTTTTGTTTTCCAGCGAAATTGAAGCTTTTTGCAGCCGCCGGTCGGCTTGAGTGCACCGCGGTCGCAGCGTTCGAGTGACACTGAACAGGTTTCGGCTGGGTTTACAGTGTGACTGGTTGCGCGCTGTTTGAACGGACGCACAAAGCCAGACACGTAACGCTTTGAGAGGTTGGGGCTCGGTGCGAGTGTTCGCCGCGCACTTCCTAATGTCTTGCGAAATTCGGACTTTGAACTGATTAATTGCAATTGCATTGCGATCGGGCATCCATGTTGTCGTAGCATTTCAGAGTGTTTGGCGTGTTGAGTGTTGTTGACCGCAATTAACAGCTGTAAAAGTCTGGTTTTGCGGATTTATTATGCATTCTAGTGGATGATTTGGGGCGACAAATTACGTGATTAGTCGTGGTTTGGTGTGTATGGCCGTCTATTAATTACGTAGGGCTGAGAGGGTAAGGTAAAGTTTCGTTTTGAGATAAGGAAACAAAGGACAAAATAATAAAAATTATTTATGTGCTTAATCAGCCACTTTAATTCAAAGAAGTTGAAAATTGTTTGTTTATGAGGTATTTCTATGGAGGTGGTGATTGTGCCAGCATTATGGCAAAAGAGATGGGACTTAAATTGGACAATTAAACTATTTAATTTCGGTGTGTGAAAATAATGTAAAGTATTATGTGCATTGCGTAAATAATATAACGTAATTATACTTTCGTAAGTTTTATTTAAGATAGCAAAAATCGAGAAAAGCATTAGGGTTGAATTAAGAATAAGAGTACACTGAGAGAAATTTTTAATAACGGTTAGAATTTTTCTAGTAACCGTTACTAGAAAATTGTAACGAAATAGGTTTTCCCTTCATTATTAGAGTTTTTGTAAATGTTACCAAAATATTTGAATACATTATTCCGGAGTTTTGATGGAAATTATTGTAATTTTCATCAAATTACAATAATTTCCATCAAAAACTTTATTTTTGTTTCAAAATCATTTGACACAAAAAATTAATTATTATTGTTTCAAAATCTTGTTTCGAAATCTGTAATAATAAAGACAAAATGCATTTGGTTAAAATTTCTGCAAGAAATTTCTCTCAGAGTGATAACAGTATGAAAATAAGCTTAAAATAGGGTGACTAGCAGATTGATTTTTTTATTCTGGAAAGAATGCAAGTATATAAAATGAGAAAGTGCTAAAATAACTTTAAAGTGTCGTATTCATGAGGTTTTATAATTATGACGATGAATATTGATGTTAGCGGTTTATCAGGTTATTATTCATAAAAAGAGCCATTTTACTGCGCAATTGTAACTGTAAAAAGATTTAATTCCTAACTTTCATTTATTATTTAACGTACGATAAAGCAATGGGAGCAAACTCATAAAAAACTGTGACAATGTCGTGCATATCACTGTAGGCAAAGTTTCTGTTAAAAAACGTTAAAATTACATTTACGTGACAAAGTTTCTCTTTGATATGATAAATGTTGTACTGGATAATTCATTGAACTAAAAATTTATATATTTGCTGCCAAATCTATCTCGACCGTTCCCTCGTTTGTAATCCACTAAACGATTAGAGAATTATGTAAACATGCGTTCGCATCTGAATTTAATTCACTTACATAAGCCTCTTAAATTAATTTGCCATGCGTGATAAATTTAAACGCGGAAAAATAATTGAATTTTATAATATCTTTGATATTTATAAAAATTTAGACAGCTTACCTACATGCAGTAATTGAATACAATATAATGAAAGGCAATTTAGTTTATACGTTTCATGAAATGTTTTTATTACAATTTAATCGAGAGCGCTGAATACATAATTCCATTTCGATTTATCAAAAAAGTAATTGCAAATTGAATTTCATAATACATTGACGACAAAAAACATTACGTCCTCAACTGAAAACGCGATGTCGCTTTTGACCTTTACGTTGTGCAGCCGGAATACCTTTGTTCTAAAATCAATATGACCCAATTTGCACAAAATTAATTTAACTATTACGTTTTAACATACACCTCCAACACCTTCTAACTTTTCGAATTCGTGTCACAATATTTCTCCCCAAACAACCATTTCGCCTTCTCAACATTCGCAATAGGACATTCTTTCTTCCTCAAACCTTTTAAAACCGACACCTACACAACCCTCCTTGCTGCAACACTGCAATACATCTACTTTCCTGCAACTCAAACCGCCTCCCCAAAGCGTCGTGACGCCATTCCACGCCATTTCACCTCGACTCTGTTTACTTCTCCGAAATCCCCCAAAATCGAACCGCGATCCATTCCTAACGCCCTATCTTCCAGCCAACAGTCCGAGCGCATTAATTTTGAACCTCCCAGGCCATGATCTTCCCATTGAGATGGCCCACATTTTTATCATGCACTCGAATTTCCGTCTGACGGACAGTATTAGGGACATAAATTCACGTAGCGCATTCGACTACATTTGGCCGTCTGCGTACGTGAAATAATAAATTTCCGCGCTTAGTTGCTCGGAATAAAAAGCGTATGAATATTTAAGGCGGGCGCGCAATAATTTATCGGCGAGCGCTTTCTTCCTTAAATCAAAACAAGACAAGTCGGGCGGCCGATCGGAGCGCCCTCTAGGCCTCGCAGAACTTCGTCCGCGGTGTCTCGTTTCGCTCCTCTTTCGTCTGGGCGCAAAAAGCCCATTGAGACAAGAGTCTCGAATAAATATTTGATCATCGGGGATCGAAGGAGGGCTCGCCCGAGGAAGCCGCGCTTAGAATTCAGATCACGGCTCCCCTTGAAAATCCTGGCGAATCTCGATCGATCGGCGCCTTCGTTAATAATAAAGCAATGCGCGCGCGGGAGCGAGACTTTAAATAAACTAATGCCGTTCGCTTTTGGGAGCCGACTGCCATAACACCGCGCGCCACTTTGCATATCGCCGTGTCTTCTGCCGAGTGCTCCTGTCGGAGAAAAGCACGCCCCCGTTCGTTATTCACGCGGCCTAGATTTCGCGGCGTGAATCGTCGCGCATTCAAACCCGCCGCCATTTTCCCACACGCCCTCGTTGCGAGATTACTCGTACCTATGGTTGCCAATTACCTAATACCGTGTCTTATTGACGAGATTCGCTCAAATTGCGTCGACACTTTGCGCCAAATATAATGAACACGAGAATGCTCGTTCGGGTACCTTTTGGCGCAATTTCTAATTTAATTAACGTAGTTAGTTATTTCGCCTCGCTGCGACTTTGCTAATTGAATAAAAATAGCAGGGAGCGCGTAAATTGTGGATGGAAAAGGGGTATCATTTATAGTTTGTATTGTTCTAGTTCCGGTATTTTCAGTAGAAAATGTTTGATGGAGTATTGAACTGTTCCTAATCACATTTTTGCATATGTGGATAAAACAAGAAGTAAATAAAAAAAGTAAACCCGTCAGTTGTTTATTCGTCGTGCCAAAAGGATCGAACAAATATAAATTGAAGAACAATTCGTTTCGGTGTCGAACGGTTTTCACTCGTCGTTCTGTAATTCATATTTCAATAAATATATATCAAACAAAAGTTTGATATACATTTATTGATATATTTAAAAGTCGAAACTGAAACTGCGACTGCATTAAAAATAGAATCGGACGGATGAGCAAAAATTCCAAATTTCCGCGTACACGAATCGACTCGAATTTCGGGTCGTTTTCGTCGGAGAATAAAAAAACTGGGCGCCTATTGTTAACACTGAAAATAACAGCGAAAATGTATAATGTCAAACTCAAGTGACTATCATAGTTTGAAAGTTTTATCGGTTCATTTGATGTGTCGCAACTTTTCTAACTTACGTCGTTTCCGTTACAGAAGTGTGAATTCTAGAAACTACCGCTACATTTTGTTCGAATATTTCGCATTGCGTTATTAAAATATAATATTACGTAAGGCGCTGCTATCGCGTTAGTGAATTACGGATGAGATAATGCTCGAAATAGGTAATTACAGTAATCTCCGGACCGAATAGGTTCGGCGTGGAAAATGGTTAAAGTTTCAGTACACGGTGGTTCGAATATGGAATACTGCGGGTGGCTTGAATATGTTATAGAACTGTATTATATACTTCGCAACAAAGTGTTCGAGCATTTTATCGTTTTAATGAACGATGCCTGGCGCCAAGTGGGGCGCTTTCGCCTGTTTTTGCCTCGTGTCATTGGCAGTTTCGTTGAGCCGTGCGTTTAGAGCCTTTTTTATTTCCGCGTGTTCGCTAACTGATTTTATCAACTCGACAATCCCGTGGCCTCGGTCCCCATCTAGCGCAAAGTTTTATATTGGACGAAAGTGTACTCGCACGGCAATAGCCGCAACTTCCGAATGATCTTAATAACAGTAACAGTTGTTCCGTCAATAACAAGCCAACGCAACAGATGCGGTGAATTTATCTTCGCCTGTTTCGATACTGTGGAGCATCAACTCCGGATCCCATTTGCATAAAGCCCTTTCATTAACTCGACAAAACTTATTTTGCCGGCGTAAACGCCAGTTTATTCGCAACGAGCCGCGAAACGCGTGGAACGGGGGCGCGACAATCGCGTTGCCGGAATTTCCGAAGTTACTGGCGTGGTGCAGCCCGTGACAAAATGTCCGCCCGCGGAATATTAAGAACGACGTAATTGGACGCACAAACAGAAAAAATGCGCGATATCCGATAAGACTGGCAACGACTATGTTTACAGAAAGAGCTGGCGAGGAAACGAGAGGAAGAAGAAGATGAAGCGGGCGCGCGACGCTGGAAAAGGCGTTTCCTCTAGGTTCGATAAAATCAACCGTTTGCAAGAAAATGGAAAAAGTTCCTAACTTGTCGTGCAATTGTCGCGATTCCAAAAGTTCTTTAATTTTCTTGAAAACGGCCGGTTTTATTGAGAAGTCGTATGAGACGTAAAAAGTGTGTCTCTTATGACTGGCTCTCCATTGCCTCGGGGAAGACTATAAAAATGACTATCCGTCGATTTTTATTGCGCTTAAGGACGCCCGGGAAAAAATAAACCGATGCGCCGCTGTAATTAAGAACGTCCGCGAGCGCGCGGCGTCTCCGTTAAAAGTCCAATGAAAAAGTAGTTTCGAATTTAATCTTTCGTCGACTCGACGTTTTATCGCGCAGAACGGAAAATAGCTCTTCTTATTCGCTAATGCGATTGCGTGTTGTTTCATCGTTTCGACAGTTTTTTGTCTTATGACAATTCCGGGTCAATTTTCGAGTCATATAAGCGGTCGCCCGGATTATACGCCGGGATTATTGCGTTTCGTGATTTTTATTCTGAGCCACGGCGTGCATGACTTATGAACGTTAGGATGCACAGTAATGAATGCGGAAATTGTTCGCGGCTGCTAAAAATGACGTTACCCGGCTAATGTTTTCGATAACGCGAACGTCTTCGTATACTTAATTAAGTGGCGCGGAATTGCGCAATTATGAATTTCATTACGCAACGTGATATCGTCGAACGTTCACGCTGAAATTAACTATGCAAATACGCCAATTTTTGACAATGGCTCCGCGACGCTCCAACGCTTTCTTCCCAACAGAAATGCAATCGCGTTTGTAAACTCGAGCACTGATCTACAACGCTGATCAAATTCCCTCGATGCCTCGGCGTCGTCCTAATAAAAAGAATAACCCCTGCGAAATCTCGGCGGCAAATCTTTTTATGCAATTTTCCAATTACGAAAATCGTGCGCAATTTTTGCCCCAGGATTACCCCGGTGTCTTAAAAAATTGAAACAGCCGAAGACCGCGCGAAATGAATTCAATATCCGTGATCAGCGCCGGCGACGCACCCTTTTCGTAAATAATTTCGACATTTCCGGCATTTTTATTCCACGTCTGACAAAAGAACGCGCCGAGATATTACATTTCTCGCGCAAAAAGACAACAAGAAGCGCGTTGTTGCACTCGCGTAGAAACGTTTGTAATTTCGCGACGGTTGAAACATTCTTTGCGGATACACGCTCATCAGAAATGTTCGCGAAGGTGAAACGCGATCGTCGATTCCGCGCGGCAGCTCGCTCGTTGGTGCGCTGCCAACGGGTGATTAAAAATTAACGTTCCTTAATAGCGCGAAAATGTTAATTGCTATTTGATTAGTCGTCTCGCGCTGATCCGCCCGATTTGTTGCCGAGGGCGATATTTTCGCAGTCAGGCGTGGCAGCGCGAAACCGATTCCGCCGCTGCTTGGCGAGTCAAAAATAAGAATAATGGCATTACTATTGCACGCCGGTATGTATTTCTGGAATAGCAAGAGCTAATTAATTCGACAGATTCAACGTGTCACGCATAACCAGCATTCGTAGGTACCAGTATCGATTGTATATATTTCGCGAAATAGAGCCGACGTAGGTACTCTAATGAGGGAGTCAACGTAGTAAATGCCGACCCAATTACGCGAATACGTGAGGAGTCGGAGCGCGCCATGATGCATTGCATGTAATAGTACATCCATGCTTCCTAAACGATGCATCGTCATACTCATTTTCAACTCAAAACACGCAGACGAAAAATTGTCCCGAAATTATAACAATCTTTCAGCGTCCCAGTTGAAACGACAATTCGGGTGAAATACCGCGCGACGCTGCCGACGACAACGGAGCAAGTAATCGCGGTTGTTTTTTAAATCTATTGTTTCACGTCTTTGGCCTCGCGCCCCGTTATAAGATCGATTTTCGCCACAATATACAGTTCGCGTTTCCGCCGAAAAACTTCGCGCGTCTGACCAAAAGGGATTCGCACTACTTGACATTCGCGGTATTCTGATGAAATCGCGTTGGGACTTAATGAAGATGGAAATAGGTTTGAGTAATAACGCATTAAAGGTGACCTCAATACATTTGGGTTTGCGCAAATAGCCCGTTCGAATATGAGTTGTGGATCAATGAAACGTTTACGGAGATCTAATATATTTAGTGCGATAAGTAAAAACTTATGTTCGAAGACATTTCTACAGAAATAGATTCAGATAATATTCGGAGAAAATTAAACTGAGAACTAGCATACATTTTTCATGTTGCATACGATAATTAAATATGCTACTTGTAAAGTGGAAAAAGTAGGAACTAATGTTATGTGTATCTAAATTTAACTATTTTACATTAAACATTTTTTAATTATTTTATCTTATACGATGATGAAGTATATTAAATTCATAACTCCATTTACACTTAAATATGTTACCCTGATTAGATTCACTTTGAAATAAATTATTCGATTTGATATACATTTATACTTTGTCACGAACTTCAGATTATATCATCGTTTTGCACCCCAATTTTAATGACGACCAAATTATAACCTTAACAAAACGGCACATTATGTTTTCGTCATCCTCGTGTTTACCTACCTACTCTAATAACGAACTGAATGACAATTATTCATTCATCAACCATGTAATTTAATCGCGCACCCGAATGATGTATGCGGTGCATTTCATTTGCCGTTCTAAATACATGGGCCTTATAAATCGTCAATAAATGAATGCGAGCAATAATGAAAAATGTATTTATGAAAACTATATTCCTAAATATGCACCGGCCGTTGGGGAAGTCCACTTCCCCCATGTTTTTATTTTCCGCGCCAAAAGGAAATGAATATAAAATTGAGTAAAATCGATTCACTCAAGTGGGACCTCGCAAGCAGTTGTTTGCTCTCGCATTAATCTCATTCTCAGCCATATTTAAGACCGACTTCATATTTCGGCCGGCAGACAGTGAGTTTTATTTTAATGGTGTTATCCGATTCACCTATAGAGACTCCAATAAAGTTTCCCTTAGGGTGCCGCCTAGCCATTGATATTTCGTTCGAATGAGCGAGCAGCACATTCTTGAATTCGCTCCTTTCGCCAAAGGGTTTCGCCTCAGCAATAAAGACACGGCAGATGTATTGGATCATTGGATTCCGTTTCATCTTGCAAAGCCAAAGTCGACCTGCTTGGTCTTCCAAGCGTCCCACTCTTCCTGATCACTTCGAGAAATATTAGTTATATACACTTACCTGCACGCATACAAAAAACACTTACACAGTCGTGAGTACGAGTTCAGTTCATACACACTCACCATATATAAAACACATTTGTCTCCGGGAGAATGCTTGCCGAACACATTTTCGCGTACGGTTTGCAACGTGAAAAATAACGTTTTCAAGATGCATCGCCCGCCGCGAATATATTGTTGCGCGCGGAAAATAATTTCGCCGGCTAATATTTTGCGCTTCGGGAAGATAAATTCGATTGGCGAGCGGGAAATACGAAAATGCGCGGGTGAAAAATGAGCTAAATGAATTCGCGATGCGATCGTGACTTATGGCTGCTCGGGGCTGCCGTTTGACAGCCGCTCGTGTGTCTCGTTTGACGGCGGCGGCGGCGAAAAATCAAAAGCTCGTTATCGGGCGGCAATTAAGCTGGCGCGAGCTTCGCCCGAGCCGACTGTATAAACGTGCGCGTTTAATCGTCTACGGCCGTAAGAAACGGCTGCAATGGCGCACGGAAATCTCACGACGTTCGTTTTGTCTTTTTGTTTCAGGTAAGTTCGCGTTGCTCGAGAACAGAAGCCAACCTTACGTAAGTTTAATCCTCATTAAATACGGTCTTGTTAATCTTGGGGATTCGGAAAGGCGAATTGCACTTGCGCGGTAAGAAAGTTTGTGTCATAAGCTAAGTAAAGCTCGGGCATTTTGTGATTTTCATTAACAACCAGCGAAACACTGCGCTGATAAAGTATCCAGCCGCGCCGCGAGATCGCGCGAGCGAACTTTGCCGTTCGTACTTTTCATGTATCACCCCTTTTCGGTCATAAATATGTACCGCGCAATTGTTCATATTTCTCGGTTAGCTCTCACGTTAATGTACCCGCGACCGCGAAAAAGGTCGAGTTTGTTCTTACGTAAGTTGAATTGTAAAAGTTCGCGGAGAAACTAATAGTACAATGTCAATCAGTTCAAGCAGCTTAAAGAAAATTTCGCGTGTCATCCCTAGTATAAAATGAAATGTGGCATGCCACATCACACGTGTGGGCCTTATTATTAGAATTGATTTGGCAAATATGATCAAAGGATTCCTGATCAAAGCCATACGAGGCCCTTATGAGGTATTCCAATGAGGCATTGAGTCGACTGTAACGGTTGGAATCGGTGTGGCCTTGATGTGGCATGCCCCTTCAGTGGCATGCCACATCAGGATCTCATCAGGAAAACTAATCAGGTCTTAA
>JABFPB010003605.1:0-16700 GCA_022817645.1 Ceratoteleas bidentatus
CCTCCGCCACTGGAACCGCGGCGAGAACAACTCCTGCACGCGCACCGACCTCATGTTCAAGCCCGTGCCCGACTCGAAGCTCGCCCGCAAGCGCGAGGAGCGCTCCCGCAAGCAGGCCGAGCGCGAGCGCGAGGAGCGCGACCGCGCGAACGCCGCCGCCGCCGCGGCCGCCGCCGCGCAGGCGCAGCAGGTGCGCAAGATGTCCACCCCCGAGAAGCAGCCCGCCGAGCAGAGTTCATGCAAGCCGCCCAGCCGCGGGCCCCTCGAGCCCGTGGTCTCGCCCTACGACCGCTACGCCGCCAGCCGGCCCGGCTCCTACGCCGACACCCCGGCGCTCCGGCAGCTCTCCGAGTACGCGCGGCCCCACGCGGCGTTCTCGCCGGCGCGGCACCCCGCGCCGCCCCCGGACCCGATGTCGCTGCACTACATGTACGGGCCGGCCGCGGCCCGCGAGCGCCTCGAGCTCGAGCACCTCGAGCGCGAGAAGCGCGAGCGCGAGCTCCGCGAGCTGCGCGAGCGCGAGCTCAACGACCGGCTGAAGGAGGAGCTGCTCAAGGGCTCGAGCCGGCCGATGCCCGCGCCCGTCGAGCCCCACTGGCTCGAGCTGCACCGCAGGTACGCGGCCGCGAGCCTGGCGCCAGGGCCGTCGGCCGCGCCGCCCCAGGCGCTCCACCAGTTCAGCGCCCTCTACGGCGCGCCGCCCGGACCCAGCCAGCTGGAGCGCGAGCGACTCGAGCGACTAGGTAATTGGCGCGTTGGCCTTGGTGTTGGCGGTACCACGTTTAATTTTGACCTTTAGTTTCTTGTCATGTCCTCTAACTTTGTTCTGTTTAACTGGTTTCTTCTGTTTGATGTTCGGTTGTCCTCTCTCTCGACCCCCGCGGCGACGCCCGGTCCCGGTAGACTATTGTTTTTGCTTTGTGTTTTGATGATGAGGTTCGGGGGGTTTAGGAGTCAGGCCTTGGTTGTCAGGAGGGGGGAAAGTTGAGGAGTAAGTAGGTAGCTGGGAGCTGGAGGGCTGATTGAACCGCGATGGTGCTGTGGATAGGGAGAGATAGTATGGAGTATCAGAAGTTAATGACTGTGGATGGGGATGAATATTAAAAGCGCCAATTGCCTTTTTTCGATTTCATCAAAAGCGCCAGCATGATGTCGTCATAAATGTCATACAATTACAAAAGGCCGCTAGATAAGGGGATGTACACTGAAAGATAAAATGTTAACGATGCATAGTTTAGACTGTGTATTGATACCAATTTGGGTTTTATTTGTTATGTTTTACAATGAAAAATACTTCAGCAGTCTTAGAACTAAAAAGTCATCAAAGAAAATCACGATCAAAGATTCTCGAAGAAACTCACGACCTAGATAGTGCTATCCTTTTTTAAAATATGTATCATAAGTTATCTCAAGATTTGTAGATAAAAGTATATGAAACTCTTTTTTTTTCAAAAATATAAATTTTCACGTCACATGTTAACACAGAGACACGAAAATTGGTGTTTTGAATAAGTACATTGTGAAATATTTGCCACAGAAAAACTTGGACGTTATGAGAAAAGTAATATAAAGTTGTTTTGTTAAAAGGAAATTAAGAAGCCAATTATAATAAACTAACGTTGAAGAGTCTGGCGCTATTAATGTGGCTTGGCTGCTTATGATATGCATACCTGGCGCATTTAATATGATGATAAGTTAAAATTGGCGCTTTTGATGATTACCGTACCGATAGTAATATCGGCTGAAGCAAAAATATATTTTCATACAACACTCACGTATCAAATTGAAAAAATCGCAGTAACGGTTGAGAACAATAGGCAGAGCTTCATGAAGTAAAACCATCGTCTAATGCAATGAGATAATGGTTTGCTTCTTTTTTTGCATCGTTTTACATCTCGTTTATGTTATTCGCGTTCTAATTCTACTAGTTTTCTTAAAGATAACTAATATTCACGAATATTGTATTAATATCTAAAAATTAATATAATTATGTTCTTTTTGAATATATGTTTATATATACATATATTATTCTCTATTTCTACGATTTCGATCACTTTTAAAAACTAATACAACTAATATAAAATTTTTCCGAAAGTTCTATCGATAACTATCGATAATTATTCTAAAAACTATCGAATTTTTCGATAGTCAGACAATCGAGGTTTAATCAGCCCTAGGGAGCTGTGATGAGCAGTGAATTAACTGATCAATGCAGGTGGTTTTGGGGTTTTGGATAACTTGCAAATTGATTCGAGAAGCGGGAGGGAGTTGTATTTTATTCGTAGCTAAAGTCAATCTGGTTTCGTCGACGATGAATAGCGAGTTTCTATTCTTTGATCTGTTGAAGAAGTGTAATAGAGTACTTTGCAAGTAATTTTAATGTGAGCGTAAATTTGATTGAAGGATTAACTTCAATCAAGTGGTTAATGTTTATTGATTCACTGACTGTCGAAGGAAATAATTTGTTGGAATATCATTGAAAGTTAATTCATGCGAGTCACATAGTTTAGTCACCCATAAATGTCACACAACGAAAATATGAAAAGGAAGTAAATGTACACAAATGAAACTTATGTAATGAGAGAGAGTCACGTGAGTGTGACATTTGAGGGTCATGTGCTAAATAAGCAAATAATAAACTAACATACTGAAGTATGTATGTATAACTTTACGATACGAATGACAATACACTCTTAAAAATATCTCATGCAAGTCAGAAACACAACATTCCTCGGCAATTCACTTGTAACAATACTTCATTTTCTCCATTACAACATACACCCCACTAAAATGAAACACCCAACAAGACTTTTGATTGTGAATCTCTTCCATCAACAATCATTTCACCCACCATCTCCACTCACACTTCTTAAACACAACACAAACAAAAACCACTCCCCCCAAAATCATCTCAGTCTTCAGTACCAATTTCAAGAACCCACAATCGTCTTCAGTTCCAATTAGACAAAGTCATTCGTTAAGTAAAAAACCCATACAGTCACCCCAGACATTCTATCTCGGTACCCGAAGTTGTTTTCCTGGCTAGCCATCGAGATCGGGATCTGACTGATTCTCTCTGCCTCTCCCCAAACCAAACGACATACGTAAACGACGAGCCCTTCGCGATTCGAGACCCGGAGCCAGATCCCGCTTTTTAAGAGTGTGATGAGACTGTGATGAGTGTGTCGCGCAAGAAAGTCGCACTGTGTTTTGATCAGAAACACTGTCGGGTTTAGGGATACCGACTGCAGCTGGTGCGGGACCAGCGGGGGGTGGGGCTGGCCATCCAGTGGCAGCTCATCACCACGGTCAGCTGGACGAGCGGCTAGCTCTAGCTGCTGACCCGATGGTCCGGTTGCAGATGGCTGGCATCTCGCCGGAGTATCACGCTCACACGCATGCGCATACGCATGCGCATACCCACTTGCACCTACACCCGGGACAGCAGCAAGCTCAGCAACAGGCTCAGCAACAGCAAGAAGCGGCTGCAGCTGCAGCTGGATTTCCCCTCCCTGGTACGTGGCTAGGTTCAGGGCACATTTTTCATTGCGCAGATTCAAAACTTAACAGTTCCCATTCTTACATCGCAACCCTACCAAAATAATAATGCAACATCGCACGTGCCGTCTGACGTGAGATCCGACGATCTGATGACCGCATTTGGGACAAGATTACTGACTGAGATACTAGAGGACTTGCGAGGTCTGGCACCGCTTTACGAGATCCGCTGCGATCTGATCGAATGTTTTGGCATCTGTCGAGATCTGGTCAGATCTTTGGAGACCTGTTGAAATCGGATCGAACGGTTTTGGATCTGTTGAGATCGGATAGAGGATCTGCCGAGACTTAATACGGGATCTGTTGAGATCTGATATACGATCTTTCAAGGTCTGATCTAAGATCCGATCTGTTGAGATCGGATATGGGATCTGTTGAGACCTAATACGGGATCTGTCGAGATCTGCAGGATCTGTTGAGATCTGATACTCGATCTTTCAAGGTCTGATTTAAGATCCGATAGATTTGATGTGAGACCAGATCGGTTTCTGAACGTTTCACCGAGAGGAGTTTCCGACTTCGGACGACTGAGAGCCGAAGTGAGATTTGAAAATCGCATTGTCCAGTCTCATTCCAAATGAGTTCATGAGGTCCACCGATCTCGTATCAGATCAGACTCATAATTTTTTATAGGGACTTCCCCCCGCCCCCATTCAATTTTTATGTCGTTTATTACGTTCTCACCCACCCTTCGAGCATACTCTCTCTCTCTCTCTCTCCGTCTACTCTTTCAGTTTGTCTGTCAATCTGTCTCTGTCACTCCAGTCACGTTTTCCTCAGTTTCTTGTTTGTTTCTTTGTTTGTTTCTTTCTTTTTCTCTTGTCACTTTTTTCATTTGCTCACAATCTTTGTCGCCCCCCACCCTCCCCCCACTCAAGTTCTCTCCCGCGTCTCGTTCACGCTGATCTCTCATTGTTTTTGTTTACTTTTTCGCTTTTTCATTCCTCGTCTATTTAGCTTGTTAGTGCAACATTGGCTGATCTTGCTTTGTGTAGACAAATATATGATTGGTAGAATGTGTGAACAGTCGAGGAGAGTGGATTGAAATGGACCGTCGAGTAGATGGCGCTAGCGAAGCTGGGTTATTTTTTTCCATTTTTTATTTACGATTTGTTTCTTTTTTATTGTTTTGTTTTGTAATCTGATTTTTTATTTGTTTCAAGAAAAATAAAGAAATACTAAAATTCATTTGTGGATCTTTATATGACGAAACAAAATATTGCATTGGTGTATTTT
This sequence comes from Ceratoteleas bidentatus, assembly GCA_022817645.1. Classification (NCBI taxonomy): domain Eukaryota; kingdom Metazoa; phylum Arthropoda; class Insecta; order Hymenoptera; family Scelionidae; genus Ceratoteleas; species Ceratoteleas bidentatus. The sequence goes on from JABFPB010003605.1 coordinate 4,795, forward strand.
CTTGGTGAACAAATGTATTTCATTTGAATCGACGCTCCTCCTGATCTAGCGTGTAATGAGAATGAGTAGAACATTTGCATTCGTTTGAATAATAGTCGAGCTATGGCATATCAGTCACTGATGTGAAATACGTAATTTTTAAGTAACAATTTGAGTCATTGCTCCAAGAGTTTGAGTTTTCGGGTTGCTGATAGTGCATCTGTAACGATTTTTGTTTTGTCTGTAATTTGAAAGCAAAAGAAAGTAAGAAAGAAAGAAAGGAAGAAAGATTGAAAGAAAACATGCGTACCTACATTTGCCGTAAAATAAACAAACTTTTTGACACAACTTTTTGAATTTAATTTCAGGAACAATAAATTATCAAACTTTAACAGGTAAATATGATCACCAAGTTATCTCACTTTTTCGCTTAATTTACCAGTTTTACCATGAGCTTTACGTTTTTTCGTACTAAACAAGACGTCATTTTTTGTCGTTTCACTTAATCTTACGTCGCAAGGAATTTAACATTCACTCACATTTGTCGTGCAATTTAACACAAGGTTTACAATTATGATGATTAATGGATTAAAAAATTATATGGACATTTTCGGAGTTAGTGGTTAATAACTTGCATGTGATTTTGAGATGCATGTGACAATAAGTTGACATAAGTTGATATAAGTGAAAGCTATTCTTTCAATTGTTTTGTGCGATGCATACAGTTTCATTGTCAATAAACATTGAAAAGCGTGATATGTTTATATAACAAATTACGTTTTTCATTAACTTGACAATGAATGGCGCGAAATAATCTTGAAAGTAATTTTCACTTATCATTGTAAATAATAATTCTAAATGCATGTGCATGCTTTGAAAAAATAATAAATTAATAGTTATAAGTGATTGCGAATATACCGCAATATTATAGACGTCGTTATTAATAAATAACGTATTACATTATTTATTAATAAATAATACAGCATTACACTTTAATGTAATTTTTCGATTATAGTACGTTTATATCGCTACAATAAAAACACTCAAAGTAAAATCTTTACTTAAAAAACATACTGTACAGTTTAAGTACATTTCACTACAACTTAAGGTAATTGTTTGAGTCATAAATATTTTATAACTCGAACCAAAATATGATGCATTAAATCATTTTATTCAACAGATGAATGCAGCTTTTCAAGTAGTACAAGAATTCTTGCAGTCGAGCATGAATCGCTACTTAAATGCTTAGACAAGTCACTTTCATCTGCAAACACTAAAATTGTTTTATTTACAAATTACTTATTATTTCATTACAGTAATGTAAGCTCAGATAACATTTTTATAAAAAATCTCTAAATCACCATACAATACAATAAATACTACAATACATACAGAATTAACATAGTGATACCAAACTAAAACAAGAATATTCCATTTGCAATTGTAAAAATCTATCAAAAGAGACACTCGAACTACTTAAGATTTTTTTCTTTCCTACAAAAGATTGTTCGAATTATCCAATCAACCAATTTATTAATTATATTACCTTGTCGGATTTGCATTCAACTTTTCAACAAATGGTTTTCATTCATTAAACTCCTATCAGTCACTTCACCTCTGAATCAGTAAACACTCTTAACATGTCTCTCGTGAAAGACAAATTTCAAGTATTTACATCAAAGATCAATCGTAAAGTCTCCCACTTTACGACTGATATATCACACCCAATTAATCCCCCCCTCCCCCGAAATCCCTCCAGTCCGACTGACCATCTGCTTTCTGTGACCGCAGCGGGAGCTAATTATCCGCGTCCAGGACTCATGCCCCGGGATCCGTCGCTGCTCCATCCCGCCGAACTTCTCGGAAGACCTTACGCCGACATGGCGGCGCACCACGAGCAGATCCAGCGCCACCTGATGATGGAACGCGATAGGTTCCCGCCGACCCACGCGTCGCTGGTCGCCCAGCACGAGGAGTACTTGAGGTTCGTTTGAGACAAGCTATGCACTTCGTCAGGGTGGCGACGAAATTTTGAATATCAATTTTCCCGGCAGTTCCAAGTTGTCTAGATCAGGTTTTCTGGCAAAGAAATTGGTTGGATTATTATCAGGTTGTGCGAGAGCAAAGTCCCAATTGGTGGTGATTTTGCCATTTTATTTTTGGTCATTCTTTAAAAATTTTAAAATTATTTTTGTGGCATTGGATGTAAGGGATTATTGGGGGGAAATATTACTGATTGGGACTTGTCTGTTTTCACATAAAGTCTTGAAATTTATGTGCAAATTTAAATGTTGCAAATTGACGATGAAAATGATATGATTAATTTACCTGAAGTTGTAACTGTAATAAGGAATTTTGAACACTGTGGAAAAAAAATTTTATTGGGATCTGACGTTATTTGGTACGCCATCTGGATCGAAACTATTTGTTTGTCTTTATCATTTTTTTCCTATTATATTCTTTCCTAATAATTAATTTCTATAATAAACGAGTTATTATAGAAATTAATTATTTTGTATTAGATCTATTTAATTCTGTAACAATTTTATGATCATATAAGTCTTGGATTTATGCACAATTTGAATAGAAATTTGACTTGAATGTACTAAAAAATTCTTTTTTTACATCAAATTTCTCCCAAAATTTTTGCAAAATTCCCTGACATTTTTGTGACATTTCCTATGTATTAAATAATACCCTTACATTTCCCGGTTTTCCAGGTTTTCCAGGTCAGTAACCACCCTGTGAACGTAACGTATACCATCATTCAAAACCAATCACGACTATCACGACAACAAAAATGGACTAAGAACAATGTTTTTACTAAAGTCCATTCAGGGTGGCCAAATCTGGAAAAGTCTGGAAAATATTTTAGTCAGGGCATTTTGCTGAAGAAAATGAAGTCAGAGAATTTCATGCTGAGAGATAATTTTGTCAAAAACTGTTTTTCATTACAAGTTTACAAATATATTTAATCAAATAAACATTATTTTATTACAATAAAATTTGTCAGCAAATGAACCAAACATATCCAGATTAACTAAATATTTAAATCCATTTTGGGTTACTCATGTTATAATAATTTATTTAAAAAACCACTTTCACAAACACTTTACCTAAAACTAAATCTCAACTTTTAACTCAAACCAATAAAAACGCCAGCAAGACAAAGCCTCTAGAAATCCAGAAAGGTCAGGGATCCAGATTCCTAATTTTGGCCACCCTGCCCAAGGTTTGTGAAAAGTTACCTCGATGGTGCCTTCCCCATCTTGACCAAAACCTTCCGCTATACTAACGAAGGGTATTTTTTAGACAACAACGCGAACGTGAGCTCAAAGTTCGCGCCCTGGAAGAAGCAGCACGTGGATCACGACCCTAAACATTACTCACACCGACACACACATCAATCCTCAACTCACACCACACACAACAAGCCATAAGCGTCACAGCTAGTAAAGCAAAGATTGCCGATAGATAGGCGTATATTTTTCCGGAACGCCGCAACTTGGCGGACAGTGGCTCAACCGGCTTCCGACTGCGGTCGCGCCATCTGGCGGCGTTTTCGTTCCGCGAAATCTTCACATTCGAACCTCACACACACACATCTCGCCACACCTTCACACGCACACTTTACACTTAGGAGTTAAGACCGAGCGATGTTAACTGTTGTGAAATACTGCGTTGATGTAAATACGAGATAAGGGGGCAGAGAGGGGGGGGCGGGTGCAGATTGCGAATTGTAACGATAGTGTAATTAAACCGCTTAGGCAAATGTACGCGTGGTGCGACTGGTGTGAGTGACCTGTATCCTCGGGTAATAACTCTGTAAGCAAATATCTGTGAAACATGACTGTAAGTGTAAGGCGATCGTTGTTTTTTGAAAAGTTTTATATGCGAGCAGTGGGAGGGGAGGCAGGTAGAAACGCAGGAGGGGCGAGGGGAGACCGGGGAGAAGATGACAAATTATTTATCGTATCTACGAGTCTGTTAAGCATTGGATGACAAATATTTTAACTGACGGATATACAAAGTAGTCTGACTCCGCGCGACCACGGTTTTTACTCCACTTCCCCGCGAAGACACGCACAATCCATCGAGTTGCGCCGTTCGGTTAGGTCACTTGCGACGACGAATTTGTCGCTCCCGCTGGAGCCTTCACTGGTTTGCTGTTTCGGGACCGAAATTTACCTGGAAATACCGTATGGAATAACGAATAATACAAATTCTACATGAGGTATAAACATGGGATGCCATATACCTCATACAGGCCATATTATACCGTATTTTTCAGCTGTCCTAAACACGGTCGCAATTGCAAGACATTCGTTGAAGGTTTTCCCGAATGGTTCTTCTAATTGAAACCCCGAGTTTTTGGTGCGAACCAGTGAGTGTTCGCGGGAAACTCGATTCACTTAGTCCGCAGTATTTGTCCTTTCGCGAGAGCACAATACACGACTGGAGTGAAAGCGGCGAATCGGCTGTTGTCCGTTAGATCGAACAAACGCCGAGGCGGCGCTTGAACGCGACGTACGAGGTTTTCCCTTTTTACGTCGTTTAAATATTTTTAGACACTAACGCAGTTAATTGTAAGGCGGCCGACAAAAGTGATGTGAAATGGTAATCTGGTTTGAGTGCAAGGTATTTGAATTACGACTAATATATCGGAGAAATATAATATAACAATATTCTTATATCGTAGTCGATTTGTAAATCGCGCGAATCGCGTTTCGCGTAATCAAACTGAACGCGCGCGAACCGGGCCGCGCGAGGAGAACTACGACTTGGCGACCTTGACGATATTTTTGTAGCGACCGGGAGTACGTTCGGGGCGCGGCGACTCGCGTTCGTTTCGCAACCCTTTGGCATCCGATTCATCTTCACGCTGTACACTCGCAATACTGATTTCGGTACAACTGTAAATACTTAATGTTACGTTCCAGTGCTGTAACGTTCGATGTTCCTTGAGTTGACATTGCTTTTCGTCGAGTCCTTCCGGTTTCGCAGCAACCAGTAATTTATTATTGAATTGTAATTGTGGAATGTTCAAATGTACATTTAACGACGGTGCCGAGAGACGAAATAGGTTCAACTGGGAGATAAATGACCAAAGTCAACGTTGACGAAGCTGAGGGCGTCGGGGCTGCAATTGTTCGCGGTTATAAGTGTTCAATAGAAATTGGTTTCTAATTAATGGGGGTGAGGGATCCGCGAGCCAGAGAGATTGGTCGAGATTGGAGTATCGGTGGCTGCATGTGAATGAAGCATTTTTTGGTGCAACGAGATCGGCGTGTGAAGTTTCTTCGAACGCGAGGAGCGTTGTTTTTTTCATTGGTACTTGATTGGGCTCGAAGTATATTTAAGAAGAATGTATCATTTATAATAGGAAGCAGATAACATAACTTTTAAGTATATTATATTAGAGAACTTCGAACTCTAATCATGTTCTTTAAAAGCATATATGAATTGTAAGTTAGGATTATTGAATACAATATGTAACTTATAATATGAAATATTTCATATAAAACGGAACTCTTCACTTTTTTCTCCTGGGGCTGCAAGGTTCGGCGTTCAGACGTGCGAGAATATTTGAACTGAGTTTTTAATAAATTTGTGGATTTCATTGGATTCGACTTTTTGTGATTGTTGTATCTTTTTTACGTGTTGATTAGTTTGTATAGGTTTCATTTTGAATGTGGATTAAATTAATTTTGTTTGGCAATGGTTTGTTTCCTTGAAATGGATGCGGGAGGAGGGAATTATTATGTCGGAAGAGAATGCCGAGCAAATGAATGCCGAAGTCTGGGAAGGAAAGGGTGAAATACAATATTGGATATTTTCATTTAAAATAAGTTCTTTTAAAAAGTAGTAATTTTTAATTGTTTCGTAACTAATGTTAATTCTGAACTACAATTATGATTGAGAAGGAATTCAGAATTATGATTTTGAACTGTGCGACTATAAAAAATCTCAAACTTGATTTTTTATATTCAGTGAAAAATCATTACTTTTGCAATCAATTTTGCTTTGTAAATAATTGTAATGGCGTATATTAGACTGTGCCAAAAAAAATCTATATTTTCTGTTTTCACTCTTTGTGAAGTATATTTTTTCCCGTTAAAATTCGAGCAGATTCCCCAAATCTGAAGCAAATCGGTCAATGTTTAGAGGTCTGTCTAGTCCAAAACATGTTTTATGCGATTTTTCTAAATCTTTTACATATTTCGTAACACCATCCTGCAGTAACGACGTATTGGAGTACATGGATATATTATTACAGTCAAAAATAAAATATTTGATGTATTTCATTAGCCAGATTAATTCTTTGAAGTTTATATTAAAGAAAAGCCATTTTTTAAAGCCCTAAAAACCGTGTTTTTAGAGTAGTGTTCACAAGGAACGGATGCAGTAAAATAAAATTCGGATGCAGTAAACTGCTAGTTTGCTACTAGCAGTTTACTACTAATCCAATTCAAATTAAAAAGTTCCAATTGTAAAATGGACGCAAGACCAATTTGGAGACCAAATTTATAAATCGTATCAATTTGGAACTACTGATTGGGAATAAAAATATTGGACACAACCAAAATCGGACACACAAAAATTACACACTAAGATATTTACACACATAACTTTTGGACACCAAAAATTACACACGTATATGTATAATGGACACCGATCATTGGCATACGTATCTTTTGGACACCAAAAGTTACACACGCCTAGTTTTGCAAACATAAGGCGGGGGGTTCGGGGGGCGGAGCCCCCCGAGACACAAAAATTGCGTTTGTTGCTAAAGGAAATTGTGAAATTTTTGAAAATATGTGAATTTTTTGAAAAACTGAATTTTTTGAAAAATTGTGAATTTTTTGAAAAATTGTGAATTTTTTGAAAAATTGTGAATTTTTTGAAAAATTGTGAACTTTTTGAGAAATTTTAAATTTTTGAGAAATTTTGAATTTTTTGAGAAATTTTGAATTTTTTGAAAAATTTGGTATTTTTTTTGAAGGGGAGGGAAAACTTGTTTACCTGCGGGAGGAAAACACTGTTTACCGCCCCCGAGTGACGTAAAATAACAATAATAATCTCATCGAAAATATTTTAATTTAAATAGTTTCTTTTAACTAGATAAACAATTTTTTTGGTATAGTAAAATTTGATGAGAGTATTTAAATTTTTGAGAGAACTTCTGTCTGAGAGCTTCGTTATTTTTTTCTCATTCTCATTTTTCGGACGGGAAATGGTCGCTTTCGTCATAAACCGTAACACGGGTGGGTTGTTGCTCCCGAAACTCGGAATGGGACAAAGCGCGCGGCTGTTGATGTGGTTAAGGAGTCCGATTGCGTTGCGCCGTGGTACGCGTGGCGAATTGTTTAGTAGGCGAGTGTTTGACTAGTGGAAAATTAACAAAGGACCTTCGCTCGCTCACGGCAAAAAGATACTCGCCGCAAATGGCTTCGTGCTGTGCTGTTCGGCCGTTCTGCGTGATGTTCGCGCGGAATTTGCCTGCGCACTGACGTCAGTCGAGCATTTCCAAATCGCGGTTTGCGAACCACACGAAAAGTTCAGAGGGACAAGCGAATTTCATGGTCCTTATTTGAAACGACTTTTAAAAATGGTTATACAAACCCTGTCTGTATTCGGTTATTTATTGTCTCCTGAAGGTAGACAAATTATGAAATTTTTTGGGAAATACCTAAATAATTTTTAATATTTGTTCATTATGAAAAACATTTTGTATATTTTTAAATATGTAAAAATTGCATAAAAAATTTCTTCATGAAACGTTCTGTTGAGCATAGAAATTTATATTTTAAAATAAAAACTGATGATGAAAATACGATAGGATAATTAACAGATACATCTTGAATATGTTCTAATTGTAAGTATCTATCAAGTTGTATGCGTTTCGATCATTTTAACGGGTGCAAAGCAACCCGATTATGCGCTAACGATATACACCTTTTTTCCTTGGTATTAATTTAACATGATTGTGCTGATCCAGTGACGCTGCAGGAATGTTTTTTAGCTTCGTGGGGAATATCGTGATTTCTTGACAACCGCTGATTTCGAGTGATTAAGTTTCTTTTGTGGGCATCGATGAAAAAAGACAAACGTCGTAAAGTAGCGAATGTAATTAATATCGCGTCGTGCCATTTATCGCACGCGAAAAACGCGTGAGAAGCATATGGCTGATGCCAGCATCTGTCTTTCTATGCGGGACAATTTACGTTATATTGTGCTCATTTTTGACGTGCATACGTAAGTAGCTCGTGAAGCGCGGATCGATTACAGGCAACAGCTTGGCGAAACGCAGAAACATTTATTCTCGATTAATTTTCATAGCAATTTTATTGTCGAGTGTTATGAAGACAGTGATTGGATCTTAACTGACCCACAAAAAAACTACAGAGGTATTGAGTGGCAAATGTTCAAAGGTGTAGTTCAGACACCGTTCCCCAGATATGTTTTTGTTCAGTTTTTATTTTAAATCTGTTTAGATGGCAGAGTAAAATAATTGCACTATAAAATTCGCATTCAGTTTGAAATAATGTTACAATTGTTTTTGAATCGTTAAATTTGACTTGAAAATAAGGGGTTATTATTCTCTTATAAAAAGTTGGAGAAATTACTTCAGTAATATTCATAAAACGACGATTATTGTTAATTTTATTAATAGTATTATTTAATATATTTGTATACACTACTTTATGTTTGTTAATCAATTTTGTTTATCTTCATTCTTTTATCAATTGATAACACTATTCCTTTTTCTCACGTAAGATTACCTTAAAATCGATCTTCAATAACCATTACCATCTTCCCACAGAACCCAATCATCTCAATTTCGGCAAATCGAATCCAGCAAAACCCACATTCCAACGATTCAATTTCACGCGACTCAACCGACTTTCACCATTCCGATGCGCCACCCATAAACCCCGAGATGTTTTGCGACCTAACTCAGACGACGCGCTAATTACCACAAAACATAGATCTTCTGATTCAGAAATGTTGAGCTAGTAACACCGAAATTTTTTGTTCGAAAATATCAACAGGAAACTCTAGCAATTAACAAGATTACAAGTCATACGCAGATTTTCTTATTCGTGTAAGAATACACTGTAAAAAAAAAAAAGAAAATCTTATTGGGGCCGTTTTGGTTATAATGTCATTACTGTTAGGTCGGAAAACGATCGAAATCGGATTTAACTTAGTTTCAGTAGAATTTTTTATATATATTTTTATACACATACTTAACTTCACAATGACTAATGTTAAACGAATAAGGCCAGGGATACCCGCATTTAGACGAGTAGTTTCTTTTTTTTTTTTTTTTTTTGATAAAATAAATCAAACTAAATATTTGATTTTCTTTATCCATACAAACATCCGATTCAAGATAATCGATACTTTTAGACCCCAAGTGGAAATTCAATCGCTAAAACAAATTTTAATTCTTCCTGAGTAAAAAACAATCTTTTATGATTTGGTCAAATCTGGTCATAAAACTATCTGAACCTCCTGGAAAAATATTTACATACTATTAAACTGGAATTTGTTTCCTACTCTCAATTCGAGCAGACCTTTTTTCTCCCTACACTTCTCAAAACCACCATACTGAAACCCCACACTGAAAAAACTAATTCGTAAAAGCTTCGAAAAAATCTTTTATTATATATCTCCTAAAGTTTACCAATTTTTCGTAGCTTTTACGAATTACTTTTCTCACTGCATCCACCATACCGTCACTTCGAGACCACTACCAGGTTCATAATAAACATTTGATTAGAAACGCCATCGTCGTTTCGCGTCACTGCGCAATCGCGTTTGCGCTGCTTTCGGCTAAGGCAGTAGCAATTACACGAAATGAAGGTGAAATGTTGGTAACATAACACGTAAATGGAGGAGTGAGTAAAAAAGATGGCGATTCCGAGTACGCTAGAACGGTAGATAGCAAACGGGTCTTCTCCTCTTTCTTCTGCCTCGCGTCCGGAGCGACGGGGGGAGGACGTTTTTACGGTTGCGTGCGCGTCGCCGCGATCTCCTCATTGCCGGGGAAGGCAGCTCGCCGAGGCCTCGGGTACCGCCGAGTCAATTTTACTCATTAAGGCTAGATTCCTGCACGGACGCCGCTGCGCCCCGACTAGATCTCGAGCCGGGATAGCTTTGCTCCCGCGCGTTTCTGCGCCGCAAACACGCCGGGATCCGCGGAAACGCGGCGACTCCGCGCAAAAACGTCACTCGAAATCGCGCCGCGATAGCGGCGAGAAAAAATATGCGCGCGAACCGAACGCCGCCGGTTATATTTAGCCGCGCGTATGACATCAATCTCGTCGATCGTCCGACGGTTCTCTGCGTTCCCGCTGACCTTTCGACGGCACTTTTTTCCGGCGACGTTTTTTCGCGTGATTCACGCGAGATCGTCGAGATGGACGAGTATTTATGAGCGATCGAGTAGTCGTAATCGGAAAGATAAATCTGAGCTGCAAGTTCGATTAGGATTAGGAAACTGGGATTCGATGGAGAGATTTCGTCGGGAACGGTTGGCTGTTTTAATTTGGATTGAGATATGGATATTTTATGGAAAGGGAGATGATATTGTGTAATTTTTACTGGCGTTGTGTAAAAGTAGATTACTCTGTAACCCCAATAAAAAAGTGTAAGATAAATTTACATGGGACCGGTTTAGATCTGATTCTGAGTTTTTCGATCGTAAATTGATGAACGTCTGATTAAAATACGAGCCCAGGATATTTTTTACTGTAGCCTTAACAAGGTACCGTGAAGAAGACAATGACAATTGTAACTTCAAGAATATCATATTGTACAATTAAACGATCTGCCTAATAAAAACAGTCTACTACAATGCTGCAAGATTTCTTAATATAAGTTCATTAATTAATTCGAAAATCTGTAAAATTAGTCGTACACTTCTCAAATCAGGGAAAAAATAAATGAGACATACATAAAAAATACATTAATAATACCAAGAAAAGGCCGAAATTATACTACAATTTAAGTATGCCCAATTTTTTTGTTGAATTTAAGCATTATTTCTATATAATTAATATATAACTTTTTTTCCTGGGAAGCGACTATTCATGAGAATAAAGTCCTGTAAAATAAAAATATTTCCTCTCACTATAATAGAAGTTTATAATCTTCTATTCATCAGCAGATGTCGTTAGACAGTTTATATCAGCAGATATATCGTTAGACAATTTATATTGCGAAGTTTATAGTCTTATCATAAACCTATATCATTTATTAGCATAGCATGTACGGCATAATTTTGTAAGAAACTTCAAGTTCCCAACCAACTGCCCAACCATCTTCGTCTGTAACGGTGGTAAAAATTCGGCGAAATTCATTGATCGTTGGGCCATTCATTTTAAGCCGGAAAATACGGAGTTGCGTAATCTACGCCGAAACGATGTGCCGTTGAACACGAAACGTGACTTGACGCGACAATCAACAGGTTGCCGTGGCGCAACAGGTGTTTCGCGAGTGTAACGCCTACCTCGAAATAATCTGCGTACAACAGCGGCGCCGAGATAGACCTAATATTGTATTCATGGATGCACTTTGTTTTTGTCAACTATTTTGTCCCCGAGGCGCGATGCCGCGATACCGCGGACACGAAACGCCGCAGCCGACTTTACGCTCCCATTTGCGGCTCCCGATAATCTCGGCGCTGCGGAAGGTTTGTTGTGCTTTACGCAACATTTCGAGCGCTTCGCAGGATATATCGCCACGGCAGCAGCAAGCTGTAAAAAAACAATTACAGCGACAATATTTGCCACTGGAACAATTTCATCGGTGATTGTTTAGAAGGTTTCACTTCGAACAGTGCACGGAGAATAAAGTTTCATAAAAAATTACTATACTTTATAAGAACGATGGCGTTTAGAAAAATAATTTCAGTA
>JABFPB010003606.1:0-16695 GCA_022817645.1 Ceratoteleas bidentatus
ACACTTATACCTTTCGAAAAATGCAAAAAAATAAAAAACGATTTTTTGAAAGTTTTGAATGAGAACCTCCCCTTAATTTATATATATAAACTACCATTTCTATCTTTGCATGTTCATAAATAATCATAAATAAAAGAGGAAAAACTTGGATCAACAATAAATTAAAACATAATAAATTCATTAATACTTGCAGTAAATAAGAATTTGTCTAAAATCACATAAAGAGAGTGTAAACAAATGTCGGACAAGGAACGATAATGGAACAATAAACAAGAAAATACAATACTTTCTATTTATTACACAACTCAATATACCTTCTACTATTCTAACTTTCGACAAAATATATTCTTTAACCTGATCGACTCGAATAACATTTGCACTTCTTCGTTGCCCATTCGCGACTTGACAAATTTCAGCTCCGCAACATATTCAAATCTCTCTCTCCTTGGAAGACAATATTCGTGGATATAAAATATACGAGCTTTCTCATCTTTTTCCTTTTGGATCGACAGCAAGTTAATTGTGCAGTTGACTTACCAGTTACTCTCTCACTCATAACCCGCAACTTCGCAATCAAAATTTCGATCCCCCTCCTTAATTATATCGATAAATCTATCAGTTCCTTGCAACGCTGCGTCTTTCTGACAACATAAAATAAATTTCTTCAAAGAAACAAAATGGAAAAGAACGTCAAACATAAATATTCCTCGACAGTTTTCTCTGCTTCTGGTAAAATAAACAAAACGACATTGCCAAGAAGACATTGCAAGATGCGTTACTTGTTCGCCCGTTACTCAAGTATACATAATACTGTTAACTATAAATCCTCTACTGCTAAGGAGTAAAATCCATGACGGGTTGGCACCGGGTGGGTGGAAAGTGAGTACTTTCTCCACCTGTCCGAGTACTGTTTCGCACCCTACATACGTTAAATAGTCGGCAGTACAGTTCTCCCGAAATACTTCTGTTAATGAGCAAATGATTCTACGTCAGTTCTAACCGTTCAAACAATTTTCCCAACAAAGTGTTCCCAACAAAAAAGCAAACGTAAAATGAAAATTGCACAATCCTTCCGAACAATTTTCGTGGCACAGAACGTGAATAAATATGCGATCGTTGTATAAATCGTACAATAAATTACGCCCTCTTGCGGTCATTTATACAACTATCGTTACGAGAAGTTAAATATGGAACAAAAATCAGAGGTTAACGCAGTTCCTGGTACAAAGCCGAGGAACACTGACTATCGGAGATGCCCTGGGCCGCGAGTTCTGCGAGCACGCGGTCCAGGTAGGTGGCGTCGGGGTAGCCATGGCCGCTCGTGGATAGGCCCAATTCGGTCTTGTGGTGGATTTCGTTCCAGGTGACGACGTCCTCCCGACCGGTTGTCACCGATCTGCCAATCGTGAATATCAGTCTTCGCTCGAAGGCAATTTGAAGCAGTCTTAAAACGCGACGACCCATCTCGTTGTCCGGCAAGTAACACACCCGGGGAAATCCGACGGCATAGTACATTTGACCCGGGTGCGGGTGTTCTGGTCCCTGAATGCCTGATGGAATACTGTTGAAAAAGAAATTGTTACACAATTGTATTGCTGCAATTTAATCATTACAGTTTTATGATTTGATTATTGAAAATACTGTTATTTCTATCAGAGGACATTTCTTTGATGCAAACTTGATAATTAATTGCTGAAGAATTTTAAGTAGAAAAATGTTTAGATGAAGCAACGCACTCGTAGGTAATCTGGATAGTGTTGGTATGTGGAAAGCCCGGGAGAGGTCGTGGAATCCTGGTCCAGTTCATGCTGCCGGGAGGCTGGTTCCCGTGCTTTTCGCCATAAATGAGCCGACACACCGGGCACTGTATGTACATCGGGTGTTTTTGCGAACTGAGCATTGCATTCAAGCAGGCCAAGTGCAGCCTGTGCCTGCATCGAGTCAGCTCTACCGTCAAAAGTTCCGGCGTTCCAAGACAAACGGGACATGAGTCTGCACCGTCGCTCTCCACGACTTTCACGTATTGGGATATCACGTCCGAATGTCTGTCCACTGCTGCAAGATAGCATTTTTAGTCAATAATTATTTTAGTCAATAGTTATTTTAATAGTTAATATAACCAACTTAACTAAATCAATGGTATGGAAAAGATAGAGTTATACTTGATTATAATTTAACAGTCTATCACATAAAAAATTCAATTTTTTCAATAGTTCCACATTAACTACTGTTTTAACTTTATGAACAAAAATATTTTCATATTTTTTCAAAGTGATAAAAATATGAAAATTTGTTAGATAAAAAATTGTTTATCTAGAAAAAGATTGAAAAGCAAACTTTTTACAACTCTTCCAATTAGGTAATGGACACTTATTTCTAGTAATACACATATTAGAACTGTTTGACCAATGTACTTGGACTTACAAATTTAAATAATAATAATAATATAGTTTATTTCCGAATGGTGAAATTTGAAAAAAATTGCTAACCAACGACGCTGTTATCTTTGAAAACATCGTCGCTGCCGACACTGCCGTCAAGCAAATCGACGGGATTTTCGTGACTGAGATACGTTGAAACGGTGTCCACGCTTGGCCTGCGGCCGCTTTTTGTGCTGCTGGAATCCGCGTCCAACACGCTGTTGTTCCACGATTTTTTCTTCTGCCCAGACTCAGCGGCGTTCAGCGAATTGTTGTTGTCGATGGCATGCTTGTTGCTGAAGATGTTGAAGTTGCTCAGGATGACCCGAGCGATGTTCGACGGCCCGTTCTCACCGGTTTTATTCTGCAATTTAATTACAGTAAATTAGCGTCGAATAAAAACGAGAAAACGTTACTCGAGGGAACAATAATAATTATAATAAACAATTGAAGTTGTTACAATGGATTATTTTATAAATTCCTTTATCATTGCATATCCAATGATAATGGAATTTGTAAAATAATCCAATCTGGAAATCAGATTATAAGTTATCAGATCGGATATCGAAAATCAGTTCAAATAATCCGATAATATAAGTTACATTATAAAAGTCTATCAAATATCAGATTTATCGCATATTATTGAATCGTTTATGGAAATGAGTTTAATGATATGTCATATTATTACATTCAAATTTCACTTCTTGATTATCTAAAATATTTGTGCACTGTCTAATCGACGTCAGTTTAAATTGTTCCCTCAGGGTGAAAAATTGCTGGATTGCCACCTTCTTGCTGGATTTTTTTTGGTTGTTATTCGGCACTTTCTTGTGGGAAACTTTCGAGCTCGCGCTTTTCGCCATCGTGGAATTCATTCGCCTGCCGGTGTTGCTGCCTTGAAGTTCCTCCAGGGCCACTTTCACCAGAGGATAAGGCGCCTGCTGGATGCGTCGGATCGGTCGCACATATCCGGTGCAGCATCTCACTTGTGTCAGGTTGCAGAAGTTGATAATGTAGGGAAAGCCTAGATACGTCTTGGATACGTCGATAGTCTTATCTCCCTGTTAGATTTAATACATTAAAATGCAATATCGTATAATAAACAAGAAGCTTTATCACCTTTAATTTGACTTAGTCCTTTAAAATTGTCTTTCCTAATATATTATCAAAAAATCTGTCAATAGTTTTTCTTTTAAAAATAAACATCTTATAAAAATTATTTTTTTAAAATACATTATAAAAAACTGAATTATTCTTTTTTTTTGCTGTTGTTATATCTTCAGAAAGTAAACCAGTAGGAAAGTAGGTTCATTTCGATTCGATCTTCTATTAAGTTTTTTCGATCTAAAATGGGGTTTATAGAAAGATCATTTTTTCAGACAAATCCTGTTTTTAATTATATATATGCGCAGTGTCTTACTCTCGCCCAAGCCTCCTCAATGAGACACTGCACTTCCATGTCATAAGTATGCCAATCATCCGTGTCACCCGCCCATTCCCATTTTGCACCTTTCCCCGCCGGCGAGTTGGGCACGTAGAACTTTCTTCTGACGCTGTGCGTTTCATCTCCATCTTCTGTGCACTGGGTCTTAGTTTTCAGATTGATATAGTACCTGATCACACAAAAATAGAATAATTATTAGAATTATAAAACAAACACTTTTTAAAGCGTTCTCGGAAAATGGCACTTCTGCAATCTTTTAACTTTACAGATTAATTACAAGAATCTGTAATCAATTTTGAAGAAAAAAATGCTTAAATACAAACATAAACAACAACAATAAAACTACTTTTTGAAAAATGGACATTACTACAATTTGCTATTATAGGTTACATTTGATTGTCGTAATATAATCATTTATGCATTTGCAATCGGTTCAACTAAGTTGCAATAAAAGCATGAACTCGATGTTTTCACCATTCAGCCAAGCACAATGGAATGTCTGTACAATAACTTTGCCGGTTATATGTTTTTCCTGTAGTGCAATATAATTTGATACTTGATTCTTCGTTTTACATTCACACGCGAATTACTCTGTAAAACGGCTTAACTTTGATACCTGCACTTGCGAAATGAGTAATTTTAGAAGCTGTATTCCGATATTCTCGCAACCTATTCAGCAAAATTATTACTTGGGCTCAGGTGTGCACATTTCTGGCGGATCAGTACCTGTGTTTTACTGTTGTCATTATAAACTTCTTTTATTACTTTAGCGAGTAATCGTGAAAGTATATTTATGAATGGAATTCATGTGTAATTTACGTATGGCAAACAGAATAAGTAAAAAATTATTTAATTAATCCTGTTTATAATTAAATTAAATTCAAATATTGTTATATGTTTATAACAATTTTTATGTTATTTTTTAACAAATTATTGTTATATTTTAAATATTCATTATTATTCATTATTATTAAAATGTAATCTTTATTAACAATCATATTTTGTGAATGAACGTATATTATGAAGATAATTGTAGAGCCTGATATGTCCTTCAAAGCCCCAGCATAAACAGTTCATTGACTGAAATGGCGAGAATTCATGTAGGGGAAAACAGGTGTCATCAGCCTCAAAGGAAAACGTCAATGGGATGCAATTATGGTGCTACATATAGGCATTGTTACAAGTATTTTAAATTGGAATTTGTTTCATGGGAGTGACAAATTGTAGATAGAAATATTGATTTGTTAGATTCTTTTTTTAGATACATTTTGTTGGTAGAACTGTAGTCATTTTCCTGTATTTCCTATTGGAAACATCAATGTCCATCTCGTCCTGAACCTGAGAACCGGTTTAGAGCACTTTATTTTAGAAATGTCGATGTAAGGCATCAAATTGTAAAGCTGTGGACATTCTTTAGATATTCTTCTCTTTCATAAATTGATTCATTGAAATTGTTTTCGGAAATTTTGATTGTGAACATTGATTTTTTTGTTGTAAACATGCAATAGTTTCTTAAAATAAATAATAAATTAAAAAAATTTGAATTATAAACTTTTAATAACGAATTTTATAACATTTACACATTTTTTTAAAAATGTAATTAAAATTTAAATATAATAACTAGTCAAAGTAATTTTGTAGTTAGTAAACATTTATTACAAGCCATGAAGAATCTTTTCTTATTTTTTAAATTATTTCTTTTTCTTTCATGAAATCAGTTCTTTTTCAAATTACTGATGTATGGGTGTTATTGTTACGAGATTGTATATCAATCTGAAAGTAATTTAGTTTATTAAAATATTAATGTAAATTGTATATAGTAGTTTTTTTTAAAGTAAGCAAAAGTGCCAAAATGCATACTATTTGACAGACATTTATTTATAAAACTGAAATTCAATTTGTGCGAACTGTAATTTGCCAATATCAAAGAATCGACGGGTTATAATTAAAACATGTAAAAATAATGTTGCAATTAATAAATAAAAAAATACAAAAACGAAATGACTAGAATTGTCAGTTCGTTTTTGTTACATTGTTAAATCATTTCAAACTTACTTGAAACTAAATTAATCAATTTCTTCACTCTGGGAGAAGATCATAGGAAATTTTGTTATATATTTTTTACTACCCGACGTAATACATTTTTTAAGTACGAAAACAAACTGATGGTTTGTAAGAAAAAGTCTACTGTTCGGATTGGCAATAAAAAATTTAACTTTTCAGAAGTTTATGTACATTTTCCCATTATTTAGAAGAAATGTTTAAAAGATGTCTCTATTTAATCCATTTTAAATAGTGAAAAAACGACAGGAAAATTTCAGTTTCTTTCATTAAAAACACAGCAAAATTATACAATTAAAAATATGTAAACTGTTCTATAGTTGAAAGTAATAATTTGACCTGGTCTTTCTAAATAAGTTGTAGAAGACAGAGAACGAAAAGGGTTCAGCATAAATTTTTGAGATTCTTTTCTTTCAAAGGCGGGAACCCCATGCATCGGGATGACTATAATTATGTACCTATTTAAAATAATTTTAACTTTTTGACATTAGAGGACAAAAAAACTCTGCTGGATGAAAACTTTCTATACAAAATGATGAATAACAACAGTCACTGTCTCTTCAATCTTAATCTAATTCAATTTAAAGAATACCGTCCAGAAATTCTTGACTGTCTGAAATCTTCTTTATTCCATTCACATTCAGGAACCCATTTTTCATTCACTCATAAACAGACTAACCAAAGTATGTAATGAAATTCCAGCCTCATTTCATTTTTTCAGATCATAATTACAGATTTAAACGAAGCTTGAACCAATTTCTTAAAACCTGCAGAGTCATGATGATATCCATATGCAAATAAACCGTAATTGCAATTTCAAACTAGGAATTGTTTTTCTCATTTTCTACTTTATGCCTACATTGCAATAAATAAATTCTTTTTTGGACGACCAATTAGAATTAAATTTCAACTTCTTCCACATCTAACATCAATTGAATAATCCCCAACTTTAAAATTGAATAAAAAAATTATTTCTTCAATTGGTACCAAATGCCTCTCCCTTAACTGTAACTTCTTCGTCGACACCACAAGCCCATTTCGTCCAATTGACCTTAATTTACGTCATTTACCCGTGCCATTCTCAGAACCAAACATGCCCTGCAAAACGTAAACATCCGCGAACCTGTCCAGGCTGGGATCGGCGTCATTCAGGAACACGCGCGTGAGTTTTTTCGAGTGCGCCCTCTCGAGGTGCTGGGAAACGGCCGGGCTGTAGGGCCGCCAGCGACCCTGGCGGTTTTCCCACTCCCACACGACCACTGCGTGGCCGTGCTCCTGTGTGTGCGCCTGCGCTCCGCCGCTCATCTTCCCGCAAGAATGCCACACGGACGGGCCACGCACACCAACTCGCCGCGACCGCACCGTGGGAACATTTTCTGCCTCCCACAGTCCCACGACCCCCTCCGCACCGCGCGCCGCCACCCCACCCCCTTCGCCCCGGAGGTCCAAGCCGGCAAAGCGTGGATTCGCGTTGGCGCGACTTTCGCGGGGTTTGGTGTTGTTTTTGTATGTTTTTATTTTGAAAGGGGCAAGGAAAACCGCGTTGCGAAAAGACACGAGAGGAAAGCGACGCGGAGCGCCCGGTAGGCTGCGCGGCGATTCGGAGCGCTCGCGGTACACTGGCGACGGGCGCAGCGCGCGGGGATGACAGATCGCGCGCGGAGATTGCGCGCGTTGAGAGGCGACGTAGATGGCAGCAGGTGCCGGTGTGAGCGAGAGAGGCAGGGGAGCCGGGAATGGGGCAAAGTGGATGGGGGTGAGGGATTTCGAGGGAAATAAAGAGGGAGGATTTTCAGGAATGGGGCAATGGAGGTCTGAGATGATGGGAAGGATGAGAGAGGTTTGAAGAGGAGTTTGAGGTGATATGGAGAGGAATTGGAAGGGGGAGCGAGGGGGGGGGAGTAATGTCTTATCGATGGGGGAAAGTTTAACCCCAACGGAGCCGAAAGTTCATTAAACGTTTGGCGAACGTTGTGTTCTGGAATGGGATTCCGATATATTCCTTGAGAGAGACAGATGTACCGATTTTTTTTTTAGTTCCTCTATGAAGAGCGGTATATTTAGGGTTTTATGTGAAAATATGATCATATTAATTTAATGATCGACGTGCCTTACGAAGAAAGTCACGTTTCAGAGCTCTTACAAAAATATCACATTTCAGGAAGTCCACGATAAAAAGGCACGTTTCGAGTGCCCGGCGAAAAAGAGCACGTTTCGCGTGTCCGCGAAAAAGATCACGTTTCGCGTGTCCGGCGAAAAAGGACACATTTCGGCGTGCCCGCGAACAAAAGCACGTTTCGCGTGTCCGCGAAAAAGCACGTTTCAGCCAAATTTGTGGAAAAGTGAATTTCGCCTGTTCCAGGAAATTTAATTAGTGATTATAATAATACGATTTGGAATTTTTCATCATGCATGAACATTTTCCTATAAAAAATCAAGCGCGTTTGAACATGTTTATGCAAGTTTAAACATGTTTTAATTATGATAAAATATGAACATTTAAAATTTTTTTCAATTTTTCAAAACTTCGAAAAAAAATTCTAAAAAAATGTTTAAAACATCGAAAAAATGTGAAATATGTTGAATTTTTAAAATTCGAAAATTTCGAATTTTTAGAAATACAAAAATTTTGAAAAAAATCACGAAATAAAAAAGAAATAGAGACCGGCAGAAATCCGCACAGATCATGCATAACTGGCAGAAATCCGCAGAGACCGGCAAAGACCGGCAAAGGTCAACAGAGACCGTGGGAGTAAGTTTTTTAATTTTTTCGAATTGTTTTGAATTATTTTTCAATTTTTTTCAATTTGTTCCAATTTTTTTCGATTTTTTAAAAATTTTATCGTTTTTTCAAATTTTTTCAATTTTTTTTGAATGTAATAAATAATTTTTACATCATTTTATTTGAAAATAATTTTATTTGAAAAAACTATAAATAATAAATAATAGTTTTTTCAAATTTTTCGTTTTATTTTGAATAATTTTTCAATTTGTTCGAATTAAAAAAATTTTTTTCAAATTGATCGAATTTTTTCAATTTTTTTTCGTAATTTTTTCAAATTTTTTCAACTTGTTTTTCATTTTTTTCACATTTTTCGGTTTTTGAAAAATCGTAAAATTTCTAAAATGTTTCATATTTTATCATAATTAAAACATGTTTAAACTTACACAAACATATTCGAACGTGCTTGATTTTTTATAGGAAATGTTCATGCATGATGAAAAATTACAAATAATATTATTATAATCAGTAATTAAATTTCCTGAAACGGGCGAAATCCACTTTTCCAAAAATTTGGCTGAAACGTGCTCTTTTTTGTGGACACGCGAAACGTACTTTGTTCGCGGACACACCGAAATGTGTCCTTTTTCGCCGATCACGCGAAACGTGATCTTTTTCGCGGACACGCGAAACGTGCTCTTTTTCGCCGGACATTCGAAACGTGCTTTTTTTGACCTTACGTGACATTCTTCGTAAGGTCATGATGTTTTATTATATCTTTATTATTTAATGATGTTTTATTATTAGTTTGCTTGTTTCTTGGTATAATAAACATGAATTTCCTATTAATTGAAAACGAAAATGAAAAGGGACATATTTTGTCAGTTGCTGGTTCTTCGTATAATTTTGGAAATTTAATACTTTATGTACCCTGGTTTCAGGCAATTCGCGTGCATAGAAATCGAGATATGCAATGTTAAAGTTTCATTAAAACACATGAGCAGTATCATTATAGATATTATTTTTCAGCAATTTAGCAATTAATATCTCGACTTCTAAGAAGGCGAAAAATATATTATTATAAAAATACTTGGAAATTTGGCAAATCAAATATATAGCCTCAAAATAAACCAAATTTAAAGAGTCATCAAATTCTCATTATTGTAACTTAATAAGGGGAAAGTTTTTTTATTTTTGTGCTATGTATTTTATTGCGAGGGTTATCAGGTGGAGGTTTTCACCTCTGGAGTTTTTTGGATTAGTTATTTTCCAAATTTATTAGATTCGAATCTTGTTGGGTCATTATACTAATTTATTACTGCTTATTACTACGAAGACTACTGTTAAAATTTCGTTAAAATAAAACGGAAGTGGATTCAGAGTATCTTCCCCAGTTAAAATCTCTGAATGATTGCAGCTGAATAAAGCAAAGAAGCGGTATCTTTTTCAATGTAAACAGTCGTTTTCAACAATTTCCGTTGCAAAAATACAGCTTCTTTGCCGGAATTGGCCAGAGATTTTTCCTGGGGCAATGCACTTGAGTTTTGGAAGAGTTTTTTTTTTAATTGGGTCAAAATGCCTTAAACGGATTTTGATCCAGACCTAACGAAAACTCAAAATGAATTTTTTAGATTACATTTATATGTAATCGGTAGCCCTAGTGATGTTCAATAGCATTATGGGAGAGTGTCTAACAGTGGGACACTTTTTTACATTGAAATCAAATGAAAGTGTCCCACTGTTGGTCACTCTCCCCTATGGAAGAATTAAAAAAACGTTATAAATTATTATAAATGATTATAATTGTTTGTTTCTTGTGAGGTTGCTCACTTCGAAACAACAAAATAGACTTTTAGCATAAAGCTACTATAAAAAACATGTTTTTATGTTTTACAGTATTCTCCCACTATGACAAAATTAATTAAAATTACTCTAAACTAGTAACGTATTTCTGACAAATCTTCTTAATCATGTGATTCAGATATATGCAAATATAGCTAATACTACAGTTGTTGACAAAAGATTTGGCAACAATTTAAAACGCAAAAGAAATATGTTTTTCAAATGTTTGATCCAAAATCAAATGTAAAACAAAACTAATTTCTACATTATATATTATTTGCTTTTTTCATAATAAATTCTTATACAAAAATGATTCTAATAGCTTATAATTAAAAAATATATAATTGGTTTACATTTTGTAATAAATCACATCTTCACAGCAATACTTCGTTGTGGATGACTATTAATCCTAGAAATGTCTTTGGGAGTTTTTTTATTCGCCTGATGATTAGTTAATTGGCGCCTCATGGCTCGCGTTTTCTTTGGACGTAAATCTAAAGGTTTCCAAGTTTTATCTTCATAGAACTTATGGAGGTTTTCCTTTTGCTTTTGATTCATCACAGTATTTACTCGTGCAATTCCTTGTTTGACCACTTGGCTGTAATTTAAACAATCATAAGTCATTAATTTATGGAATCAAAAACATTTTGAATTACAATACATATATAACATAACACAATAATAAGACAATTGTGTATAACTTTTATTATATAATTGAACAACAAACATTTTTATAGAATGTTAGAGAAATCTTTCCAAAAATAAACATTTTACATTTTAGACAATTTTGATGCCGATCCTCCAGTGACTTTGGCAATGCGCAAATTCAGCAATTCGCCTTTCAGATCCTCCAATTGCTTCACCATTTCCTTTTTTTCTTTACCCCGAAGATCGGCACATTTTGTTGATGGATTCTGAAAAGAATCACACAATATGAGTTATCGTTTATCGATACGTATCAAGTTTTCGATAGTTTTAATCCAGAAAAAAATGTTATATGTAATAATAATATATAAAATGATAATTAAATGCTAGTTAAAAATATATACTTACCATCGTTGTTGTTTTTATTAGTTATAATAATACCACAGTTGTACTTTGTTTACTGTTGTTACAAGACTGATAAAGGTGCTGTGACAGAAATAACGCCATATTGAATAGATTCCAGTGGCGCCACTTTTGGCGCCTAGTTTAAATTTCGAAGATCGTAAAATTACATTGAAAACACATTTTTACCTAACTTGACTACCTAACGTGACTTCGGTATAAATTATTGCATAATGTGTTTATTGTACATTTATTTATATGCAATGATGTTATCAAAGAATTAGTACATTTTTATCTTTAATAATAAACGGAATAACACAGAATAAATTAATCGTAAAATTCACATTAATCATGATGGCATAAAAATATATATGAGAGTCTAAACAATAATTTGAACTTTTTTTAGAATATTTATCTCCACAAAAGAACAAAGGGTCAAGTATACGACAGTAATTTTAAACTGCCCGATGTTACTTATGAATGGTACTCATGAATGGCATAACTTTGACAACCACTACTGGCGGCGCTAGTTGTCTTTCTGGCTTCATTTGAATAGCATTAAAACTTATCCAGTCTACATGAACAAAGCTAAGTTTCAAATATTACATTAATTTAACAAATCAATTACTTTCTCCAAACTGCTTAAAAAGCGTTTATTGAAACAATTTTTAATTTGAAAATAGCACAAATATTAATGTTTCTTTCAACCTCTTTTCAAATTCACCACTAATTAAAGTTTCGCATGAAAAATTAGAGATAAATAATAAGGAAACAAGAAAATGAAAATGAAATTATTCCACTCATTGTTCGAATAAAAAAACTCCCCGCGACTGTGGTAGCGTTGCTAATTACTCATGTAGCTTATTACAACAATTAATTAGTACCATTTTACCAACGTTTCGGCTTCGCACTTTGACGTCAACACAGTGTCTGGCATATCACGAAACAAATGTGCATAACGGATGCAGTCAGTCAGCACTAATAAATGTTTGCACAATTTTCCATGTACTAATTAAACACATAATTGAATGGTTATTGATTGTTTTATCGTTCGTTGAAAACAACAATTTAACCTGTACAGACTTTACGCAACCAGTTTTAACCGCTTCGCTAAAAATCCTTCCTCAATCAACTTAAATAAAAATTAAAAACGCATTTCATCAAATGTTATATTAACGAGTACAATATTTGATGGTCTAGAGTTGTTCATATCACTCGTATTTTTGACTCTGCATTTCATTTCAAATTGAAACCAGTTTTTTCTTCATAACTTTGTGAACAAAAAACAATGCGGGGAACTGTGAATCACAGGAAACTTATCCAATGAGAATACAATGGTGACACATATGGCCAATTTTACTGTGAAATCGAAAGTCCACCCTATTAAAGAAAGTTTTTTGAAACATTTATTAGAAACTATTACAAACGTATATAATTATAATGTCTAATTAAAGACGGTGAGGAATCTGAATGCAATTTAGCGAAACATTTAAAATATGTTTCAATTCAACAAATAATATTTGTTACTGCAACATATTTTTAAAATGTATTTCCAGCATAACAATTATTGTACATCTGTTTACAAACTATTTAATATGCGTTTAAAAATACTGGGCTTGTTAAATGAAATTTTGAATGATCATATATTTCTTCAAATATTGTCTGTTATATTGTGAATAAAATCAAACAAAGAAGTTCATCTGTTCATCAGTTTATAACTAATAAGAAATTCATAAAAATGTTCTAAAATAATTTTAGACAGAAATTAATAGCAATTAATTGAATGTTTAGCCAAATTCAGCATTCATTAGATTTGACTGGAATTCATTTTTTCCTTTTTGAATGCTATAAATAGTTGAATGAATTCCAAATCAGGAATTCAAAGTAAACTTTTTCAAAATGTCTGTGAAAGTGGAACTGAAAAGAATTGAAAGAATTCGTTTTGTCAGTTTTATTACAGATTTTGGAATTTAACATAAAGGAATTTTTTTTAAAAAATTCTTTTTAAAAAGTTACAAGTTCATTTGGTACCCCTAAAAATGTTGAAAAAAATGGTAGTAAACACGACTAAACAGTCTTTTTTAACTTGGTCAAACAATAATGACAGTGTTCTGAGAAAAAAGTGTCAGCTGGATGACCAATTGACCGAACCGACAAAAAAACAATTGTCCAACGATTGGGCATGAATAATTCCGTGGCACTGCGCCGTTACTCAGCGGATGACGTTTTCTAGTCGTCCAAATGAAAATCGCCATTGTTTCTGGCACGGCGATTCGCATTCGTGACGAGTCGCGGCGGTCTTCGCCAGTCGTGACTCCGTCTTGACCGCGTCGCGTCGGAAAAATTCTCTTCTTTTTATATCCGCCCGGAATATCGCGTTTCGCGCGAAATGCCAGGCTTTTCTCAGAGCCGCTGTATGTCACAAGTGCCAATTCACTTGTTTCCAGGTCATCGGGGGAAAAGTGCAATTCACTCGGCCACTAAATATAAAACGATCGGCGGAAATTGGAAATGTTGACGCGGCGTCGTCGTTGACTCAACGTTGAACAATTGTCGA
The DNA here is from genome assembly GCA_022817645.1 of Ceratoteleas bidentatus. Taxonomy (NCBI): domain Eukaryota; kingdom Metazoa; phylum Arthropoda; class Insecta; order Hymenoptera; family Scelionidae; genus Ceratoteleas; species Ceratoteleas bidentatus. The sequence goes on from JABFPB010003606.1 coordinate 14,094, forward strand.
TTCAACCTGGGAATGTTGCATTGTGTCATCGAAACGATTCAACGGCCATTAGATAATTTTCTATGGAAATACTGAAGTAAACAATGTTTCGAAACAGTTTAATCATTTTGTCGAACTCATCCGTCATTTTATTCTGCACATTTATCAACAAGCATTAGAGGGGATGTGTGTGATTGGAAGAAAGAATTTGATCTTTATATGAAGAATTGAAATATTTGAAACATTTTGTGATTTTTTTTTAAATAAAAAATGAAACAGATGTAAGGAATGTATGTAAGAGCATTGGAAGTTTGTATGACTTTTCTGTTGCGAAAATTACGGTGATTTATAACAATCTTTTTGTCTTGTGAAATGCTGAGACGTGGTATTGAGGATAGTGTGTTATACTTTTATAGTTAGAACATTTTCTCCGCGTGGGTGTGCGTATATCAAGCACTAGACGTTGACAAACTTTAAACGCGATTATCTCGGAAACACTTATTTCGTGCGTTCTGCCATTAAACGTTTCGTTTGTAGTAAAGGTTAGTCCGATTACCCCTAGGTTTAAAAAACCTAGACGTTCTGGTTAAAAAAATTGAGCCAGAAAGTCTACGAAAAATGCAACAGAAATTTTGTAGATGAACTGTGTCACAGTACGAAATTTCACAGTCATCTACGAAATTTCGTAGATAACTGTAAAATTTCGTACTCACACAGTTCATGTAAGAAATCTATGGCTAATAGGAAGGAATTGTAACGTAAGATGTATTGAAAGAAAGGACTGTAAAGCCTCCCCGGCTTTAAAGACGGTCTTCTGGGCCATCTAGGCTGAAGTCTAATAAAGATCTATCTATCTATCTACTATTGACTCTCGAATTCCGCTCAAACTCATTGAAACGTCTCATTTCTATCGAAAATGATGATTTTAAAGTTCAAAGACATCATTTTGAATGATTCTTGGCGGTGGAGTCGACATATCAACCAATGGTCAAATGGCCCCAAAAAAGACAAGTTATACAGTTTTAACTTCAAAATCATTATATTTAATAGAAATGAGACGTTTCCATTAGTTTGAGCGGAATTCGTGGGTCAACAGTATTTTTCGACCTAAAAAAAGAGCGATTTTGGGCCATTTTTGGATAGAAAAAACGCTACTCCTTTTAGAGTTTTCAATATTTTGACTTGAAATTTTGCACATGTGTAGAAAATTTAATTTCCTAAACCTTTACGGATGCTTTTTCGAAAATATTCACTGGCTAAAAAGTTGGATGAATTTCCTCGAAAACGGGAAGCCCCCCAGGGCCGTACTAAATATCCCTTAAATTGTCTTGTGATATCGTATATATCACATAGTTATCACCCAAAAACATTAATTCCATCATACACTTGAAATTTCACCGGTACCTCCCCTTAAATAACATTAAAATAAAATAAAGGTAAATTAAAAAAAATTAAAAAAAAATTTTTATTTAATAATTTGCATATATTATAACATATACGGCCATCTATACGATACTCATATATTTTGGATATTGTATACACAAAAAATATTGGTTTGATTAGTGAACTATCATAAATATAAGTTTAGGGCATTTAAATATCGCGGTCGGCGGCCATGACAGTTACCCCGCAGGCACATGATTGGTTCGTTGCGTTTCGTTGTGTTAAGAGGTAATTCCGGTCCCGGAGTGTTGCGATAAGAAAAGTTCGAGTGTATGTGTATACGGATGTGCGTGATAAGTGTGTGTCGTGTGTGAGTGTCAGTGTCAATGTTCACATACAGGACCTACAGTTTAGCGTGGAATCTGAACCACGTGACGATCTTAAAACTCAGATCGCCGAACCGGAGACAGTCACCCATCCAAGTACTGATCGCGCCCTACGTGGCTTAACTTCGGGGTTCTAATGAGAACCGGTTTTACCACGCCAATCTCAAATATATTAAACACTCGACAAAACTCGTTTCTTTCCATGCTACCAACCAAAATGCGCAAAAACTTTTATAAAGTTTAGGTTATTTTTAACCTAAATTCGGTTCCCCTCCCGTCCCGGGATTGTTCCGGAACCTCGGAACCTGCTGGAATTCCGATATGTTCCTTGTGAGAGACAAATATATGCAGAATTTATAAGAGCAAAAAAGGCAAATTCCAGATCGGAATCCCACTCCTGGAACCTTTCGGAACACTCGAAGTAAAAATACTAATACTTTCATTATTTGAATAGTGATTTTTTTATGGTCCTCTCCTATAAGGTTCAATCAAAGATTAAAAGCACGAGTCCTCATGCTTTTAATCAGCCAGACATATTCTGATTTGTTCCTTGAGAGAGACAGATTCTCGATTGGAATCCCACTCCTTGTCACACTAAAGTGAAGCAAATCGGATAAATTACCGACTGAACCAAATTTGAAATTAGACTTATTTTCAACTGTTGTTGTTAAATAAATAACAATAAGCCTTAGAGCCAGCATTATATAAATTTTGTGTAAACATGATGTAAACATTGTGATTTGATTTACATAATATTTAAGTAAATGCAACTCAGCTATTTGAATTAAAATTTACATAAATCAGATTACAATGTACATAAAAATGTCTAAGTTTGAAAACCAAATGCAGTCATA